>CP139506.1:390314317-390397408 GCA_021014915.2 Artemisia tridentata subsp. tridentata
CCTGAATGGCTGTTTGATATTGATTCCCTAACCAAGAGTATGAATTATCAACCAGTGATTGCAGGTACAACTAACATGTCTGGAGGTACACAAACTAACCCCAATGCAGGTACACAAGCAAAGAAGGATGCATCTGCAGAAGAGTTTGTTTTGATTGAGAAGTGGAAGTTTAATCAGTTCTTCACACCAACAGATAAAGAGGGAAAGAGTTCTGATGATGATGCTGTTCATAAGGAAGTACCAAAGGATGATGCAGAAGGTGATGATGAACCTTCTAATGATGGCAAGAATGTTGAAAAGTCAGCAAAGCATGGAAGTTCAAGAAATAAAGCTAGCAGCAGTATCTCTCATTCTGCTGCTAAGCCAAATCATTCTACTGCTAAGTCTAGCAGCAGTATCTCTCATTCTGCTGCTAAGCCTAGTGGTTCTGCTGCCATGCCCAAAGATTCTACTGCTGACTTTAATGAAAATGTTAATAATGATGATGACTTTCCTCATATGCCTGAATTGGAGGAATCTACTATGACACAAATGATGATGTTGTGGATGTTTTTGGAGCAGAAGCTGATTTGACAAATATGGAGTCCACTATTCAAGTCAGTCCTACTCCAACTACAAGGATACATAAGAACCATCCCAAGGAGCAGATAATTGGTGATGTACAATATGATGTACAAACCAGAAGTAAAACAAAAGGGTTGGGTGATCTACTCCATCAAGGTTTATTTGCTCAATCATTGCATCAAAGAAATAGCCACAAGAATTTACAAAATTGCAAGTTTGCCTGTTTCTTATCACAAGAGGAACCCAAAAATATTCACAAAGCTATGCAATATTCAAGTTGGGTTGAAGCCATGCAAGATTCAAGTTGGGTTGAAGCCATGCAAGAGGAGCTATTGCAGTTCAAGCTTCAAGAGGTCTGGACACTAGTTGATTTGCCTAATGGGAAGAGGGCAATTGGTACAAAATGGGTGTTCAGGTGCAAAAGAGATGAAAGAGGAATTGTGGTAAGAAACCAAGCAAGACTAGTGGCTCAAGGGTACACTCAGGAAGAAGGAATAGATTATGATGAGGTCTTTGCTCCTATAGCAAGGATAGAGGCTATTAGATTGTTCTTGGATTATGCCTCATTCAAGAACTTTCTTGTGTACCAAGTGGATGTGAAAAGTGCTTTCTTGTATGGAAAGATTAATGAAGAGGTTTATGTGATGCAACCTCCTGGTTTTGAAGATCCTGACTTTCCAGACAGAGTATATAAGGTGGAGAAAGCACTGTATGGTTTACATCAAGCTCTGATTCGCGAAAATCAATGCATAAATATTTCCTAGGAAACACAAGTGAAGTATGTGTAACCCGGGTCGTTATCCCCAACGAAGGCGTAAATGAAATTTGTGATCTCGAATCGTGCAACGTGTTTGAATGGTGAAAGGGATGGATTTTTGGGTTTCTACGCTAAAATTGATGAACATAAATTAAAAACGATTTAAAATGCGAGAAAACCAATTTAAGAAAAACAAACGTGATTAAAAATGTAATTGGACTAAAAAACGCGAATTAAAGAAAACGGGAGCTAAGAACGAACCTAAAAATGTCAAAACGATGAAATATTAACTCTACGGGTGCAAATCTATTTTTCTAAAATCCTAAATGATAAAAGAAAATTTTATAAAAAAGAATTACATTTTTATGACTTTTATTTTATTTTCTATGAATTTAAAACTAAATTAAACTAATAAAATGATTTAAAAATAGTAAATGACTTTGGAAAATTATGAAAAAATTCAAGTAAATCTAAAATATATTTCTGAAACTAGGAAAAATAAAATCAACAATTTTCTAAACCGTAATAAGCAGAATGGACTAATAAGCAGTTTACAAATAAGCTAAAAATAAGCTAATGTAATCCAAAAATTACCAAGAGCTCAAATATAGTAAAACACAATACCACAAGCTTAAAACAACTTAATACGACCAGAAAAGCTCAAGGAATAAGCCAAAAAGTGGCTGAGCAGCTGCAAGATTGGACAGAAACTAAATGGTTTACGGCCAACTAAGAGCCACTGTAAAAGCTAGCCACAAGCTCCTTAGGGGAAACCAAAAGCTAATCCTAGAAGCTAGTACTACTGACTACTTATAAACTGAAAATGCTCCAATAATACAATCAATTGCTTATTAAAATGAGGCCAAGAACAGATCGAGAAACACACAAAAACTGAATTGCAGGCTAAGAACAGATTTTTGGCTAATTTGCATACCTTAATTAAGCTACTAAATAAGCTCAAAACTCCAATACCAGATAATGCACCTCTAGCTTACTAATCAAACTAATTATAAACCAAAAATGAGGACCTAATCTTAATTGATTAAGCCACAAATTATCCTAGATCAGCAGACTAAAGTGTTGCTCTGCACATCAGATTCTGATGCAACAGATCTGAACTTTTGCACTTTTTCTCTTTGAAATCCTGACCAATTTACACAAAATCCTTGAATCTATCTTTAAAAACTACTGTGAACTTAGAAATACCAAAATATAGCCTCAAATAAGCTCAGCTTATTCTGAGCTTATTATGGCACTTTAGAGTTCAATTTTGCAACTATGGATCCAAAACCTTAAATCAGACCAAATGGCTTAAAATCTAATGAACACTACTTATAGTACTCCTAATAAGCTCAAACAAAACTTGTAAGAAGGCAAATGAACAGTGCACCTAACTTATCTAGCTCAGAATCAAACTGAACCAAACACTCCTTAACTATATTAACTAGCAAAATTACCCTTAACCTAACTGCTTTAAACTAAGATTTATTCTAAACTATCATTATCTAAACTACTAATAATCATACAAAGCAGAAATCACAGACAAAGAAGCAGTAATAATAGCTGAACACAAATAAGCAGAAAATAAGCTAAAAATAGATTTTGAAACTCACAAGTGGTTCTGCTGATCCTGAATGAACTCAGGGATTAAATCTCAACACAGGCTTAACCAATAAGCCAAAAACACCTCAAACAAGCTCCTTCTGAACAGCTTATCTTACAGAACTGCTTATTTGACCATTTGCTGACTTTTATTGACTTTTGAAATTAAAACTTATTTAAACTAAATTAACTTTAACAGAAGCAATAATAAGATCAAAAGAGCTTATTGAAATAGAAAATGAAGGCTTTTAAGGTTTAAATGACAACAAATCCGAATTACTAAATTAGCTGGAAAATTTATATTTCATTAAACAAGGAAATTAGAACAATGTTGAATAAGTTCATAACAATTAAGATTAAAATAACTTGAATTACAAATTAGAATTGAGACTTAAATTGAAAACAAGTAAATAAACATTCTACACTACAAAGGTGGTCTAAAAACAGTGACAATCTTTTTCTGTGTCTTCTTCTTCTTTAAATAACACTCCAAAAGCTTCTTCTCTCTCTTCTCAACATTTCCCAATCGTTGGATTAGCATAAATCAATCTCAATCGTCCAATGTTATTATTGGCGGGAAAAGAGATAGTGGGTATTTAGCTTTTTCTGAGTCACGTGGGAAGCTAGCTAAGTGAGGGGGAGGGTTGGAGTGTGTAGGTGAAAAGAGGGACAAAGTTGTTGGTCTGTGGTAGGGGAGGTTATGGGGAAGAGGCATGGTGATGGTGAAAGGTGTACTGTGAAGGAGGGAAAGGGTTTGACCTAGTGTTTGACTCGTATTTAGTTAAAAAGGGATTGTGGGTTTTGGGCTTAGGTAGTGATGGGCTGGTGTGGGTTTAGTTTTTAGTTCAAAGGTTGGGTAAAAAGGTTAAGGTTAGTTTAGGGTAAATTTTGGAATTGGTTTAAACTTTGAGGACCATTGTTGCCATTTTTGAAAATCCAGGGACCTAACTTGTTACTTCTGAAAATTATTATCAAGGACCATTTTTGACATTTTGACTTTTTTCCATGGCGGTTGGCTTTTCACACTTTGAGCATTATCTGGGTCCTAACTTGTAAATTTTTTCCCCGGCTCTGGCTTTTCACACTTTTCCAATCCTGTGTTCGGTTTTGTCTGTTTTTGCCCTGTTTTCGATCCTTTTGTACCTGAAACACATAAAAACACAAACCAAGGATATCTGCAGTATAATTTGGTATATTTGGTTGTTTTCAGTATTTTTATGGTCTAAAATGGGCATAAAATGATGAGTATTTACACACTCATCAAGCTCCTAGAGCTTGGTATGACACCTTGTCCAAGTATTTGTTATCTAATGGATTCACAAGGGGAACCATTGATAAAACTTTGTTCATCAAGAAAGATGATGAACTCAAATAAGTACATTTTATCATTATCATTTATCCTATTTATTTGACTTGTTTTATTATATTATATATGAGAATTGATACGTTAATGTTTACTTTTGTAATTCTCAGGTAAAAACAAGTATTATGTGAAACTTGGCGATTTTGGACTAATTATGGAGCAAAACAAGCAAGATGTTAAGAGTCAACTGAAATGTACAAGATCAAGATCATTCTGCTCCAGATACGCCACAACATACTTCGTACATACGGCGCATCACTATCAAGATTTCACAAGTCACAATCCAAGACAGCAAAGGACATGCGCCGCATAGAGAAATGGAGTTACGCCGCATCTTAAGGCGGTGTAGGAATATTCCTGAATATATTAATCTTGGACCCCACGCGAAGTTAAGTCAATGCGCCGCATCTACTTATCCTATGCGCCGCATCTAACCCTTAGACAGAAACTATAAATACCCCAAGGCCAGACGAATACAGAGACTTTTGGGAGCTTAACTCAAAGGTTGGACAGTGCAAGATACCAGACGAATTCAGACATATTAGCAGCACAAGATACACCCTAAACGAAGATACAAGAGCTGTAAGAAGGTCCTGCATGTATTCAATTCATTAAGTAGTTTTGTTTTATTGTATTAGTACACTTTAATTCATCAGGATTGATGGGCCGATTCCATGTGACTACGGAATATCATGGGCACCCCTTAAAATTGCTTTCCTATTAATTAAAGTTTATATGTTGATGTCTTTGGTGACTTTTATTAGTGCATTGATAACCTCTGTGTCTAGCTGAGCATTGCTTGGGTCGCCATGCCCCTTCCTCGCCTATTTATTCTATCGTTTCTAGGATAGTGGGATAGACATAAGTGATCATTAAGGGTTTACTCGCCGATAAGATTAGAGCCAACGAGAAAGGGTTAATTATATACACTTCATATAAAACTAGCAATAAAACAAGTGACAAGCTACTTAATTATCAGGACAGGTCTTATTGTCTCAAGTATCTATCTGTGTACGTGTGTGCTAATCGCTGATTCGTGCTCATTAGTTTAGTTTTCTATTTAATCATAACCAAACCGTGCCAGTCTCTCAGGCTGAACCCCCTTGCGTTAGATTAGGTTGTACAGCTAACCTAGGATATTAAAATACTGATTAGAATAACTAGATAATACGTTCCACTCTTAGTGATCGACACTCTACTTACCATTATATTCATACTGACCGGGTACACTGCTCGTTAAAGTGTGTGTTTTATTTATAAGTCGGCTAAATATAAATTTAAAACTTGTGTAGGCATTAATACTGCTAAAACCACAACGACACATCACGCGCGCACCAAGTCTTTGGCCCCGCTGCCGTGGACATAAAAGAATTAGAGCAATAAACACAGCACATCAAGTTTTAAAAACCTGATGTGCTGTGTTTATTGCTCTAATTCTTTTATGTCCACGGCAGCGGCGCCAAAGACTTGGTGCGCGCGTGATGTGTCGTTGTGGTTTTAGCAGTATTAATGCCTACTCAAATTTTAAATTTATACTTAGCCGACTTATCAATAAAACACACACTTTACCGAGCAGTGTACCCGGTCAGTATGAATATAATGGTAAGTAGAGTGTCGATCACTAAGAGTGGAACGTATTATCTAGTTATTCTAATCAGTATTTTAATATCCTAGGTTAGCTGTACAACCTAATCTAACGCAAGGGGGTTCAGCCTGAGAGACTGGCACGGTTTGGTTATGATTAAATAGAAAACTAAACTAATGAGCATGAATCAGCGATTAGCACACACGTACACAGATAGATACTTGAGACAATAAGAAGACCTGTCCTGATAATTAAGTAGCTTGTCACTTGTTTTATTGCTAGTTTTATATGAAGTGTATATAATTAACCCTTTCTCATTGGCTCTAATCTTATCGGCGAGTAAACCCTTAATGATCACTTATGTCTATCCTACTATCCTAGAAACGATAGAATAAATAGGCGAGGAAGGGGCATGGCGACCCAAGCAATGCTCAGCTAGACACAGAGGTTATCAATGCACTAATAAAAATCACCAAAGACATCAACATATAAACTTTAATTAATAGGAAAGCAATTTTAAGGGGTGCCCATGATATTCCGTAGTCACATGGAATCGGCCCATCAATCCTGATGAATTAAAGTGTACTAATACAATAAAACAAAACTACTTAATGAATTGAATGCATGCAGGACCTTCTTACAGCTCTTGTATCTTCGTTTAGGGTGTGTCTTGTGCTGCTAATACGTCTGAATTCGTCTGGTATCTTGCACTGTCCAACCTTTGAGTTAAGCTCCCAAAAGTCTCTGTATTCGTCTGGCCTTGGGGTATTTATAGTTTCTGTCTGAGGGTTAGATGCGGCGCATAGGATAAGTAGATGCGGCGCATTGACTTAACTTCGCGTGGGGTCCAAGATTAATATATTCAGGAATATTCGTACACTGCCTTAAGATGCGGCGTAACTCCATTTCTTTGGCCCCGCTGCCGTGGACATAAAAGAATTAGAGCAATAAACACAGCACATCAAGTTTTAAAAACCTGATGTGCTGTGTTTATTGCTCTAATTCTTTTATGTCCACGGCAGCGGCGCCAAAGACTTGGTGCGCGCGTGATGTGTCGTTGTGGTTTTAGCAGTATTAATGCCTACTCAAATTTTAAATTTATACTTAGCCGACTTATCAATAAAAACACACACTTTACCGAGCAGTGTACCCGGTCAGTATGAATATAATGGTAAGTAGAGTGTCGATCACTAAGAGTGGAACGTATTATCTAGTTATTCTAATCAGTATTTTAATATCCTAGGTTAGCTGTACAACCTAATCTAACGCAAGGGGGTTCAGCCTGAGAGACTGGCACGGTTTGGTTATGATTAAATAGAAAACTAAACTAATGAGCATGAATCAGCGATTAGCACACACGTACACAGATAGATACTTGAGACAATAAGAAGACCTGTCCTGATAATTAAGTAGCTTGTCACTTGTTTTATTGCTAGTTTTATATGAAGTGTATATAATTAACCCTTTCTCGTTGGCTCTAATCTTATCGGCGAGTAAACCCTTAATGATCACTTATGTCTATCCTACTATCCTAGAAACGATAGAATAAATAGGCGAGGAAGGGGCATGGCGACCCAAGCAATGCTCAGCTAGACACAGAGGTTATCAATGCACTAATAAAAATCACCAAAGACATCAACATATAAACTTTAATTAATAGGAAAGCAATTTTAAGGGGTGCCCATGATATTCCGTAGTCACATGGAATCGGCCCATCAATCCTGATGAATTAAAGTGTACTAATACAATAAAACAAAACTACTTAATGAATTGAATGCATGCAAGACCTTCTTACAGCTCTTGTATCTTCGTTTAGGGTGTGTCTTGTGCTGCTAATACGTCTGAATTCGTCTGGTATCTTGCACTGTCCAACCTTTGAGTTAAGCTCCCAAAAGTCTCTGTATTCGTCTGGCCTTGGGGTATTTATAGTTTCTGTCTGAGGGTTAGATGCGGCGCATAGGATAAGTAGATGCGGCGCATTGACTTAACTTCGCGTGGGGTCCAAGATTAATATATTCAGGAATATTCGTACACTGCCTTAAGATGCGGCGTAACTCCATTTCTCTATGCGGCGCATGTCCTTTGCTGTCTTGGATTGTGACTTGTGAAATCTTGATAGTGATGCGCCGTATGTACGAAGTATGTTGCGGCGTATCTGGAGCAGAATGATCTTGATCTTGTACATTTCAGTAGACTCTTAACATCTTGCTTGTTTTGCTCCATAATTAGTCCAAAATCGCCAAGTTTCACATAATACTTGTTTTTACCTGAGAATTACAAAAGTAAACATTAACGTATCAATTCTCATATATAATAATAATAAAACAAGTCAAATAAATAGGATAAATGATAATGATAAAATGTACTTATTTGAGTTCATCAAATATCCCCCCACTTGAACTTTACTTGTCCCCAAGTAAACCTTAGAATAAATCAAATGAAAATGTATCCTAAAAGATATTAGGATTTATTTTTATATTTAAGCATGTATTCGTTTTTTTTGTCATAATTGCACTACCAAACACTTAACGAATTAGAGATAAAATAAAATATTTCGATAAAAGCAAATCTAATCGTTTAACTGTCCAGTCGTGACGAATATTCTATCATAAGCTTGGAAAGTATACGCATCTCCTCTACTAAAGCTAAGGAATAACAAGTCTAAAGCGGTAAAAAGGGTTTGTTGGTTAAGGGTTAATCATTCTTCTTAATCTCTATCGATCTCACATTCCAGAAAAGGCGACAAAATCACAAATACATGATCGAATCCACGACCACGATACTTGCAATTGCTCAAATCCTTAACTCGAATGGGCTAAAGATAGGACCAAGTAATTTTTGCCAATAATATTATATCAAAAAGGGCGACAAAATCATAAATACATAGCCGAATCCACGACTACGATACTTAAGATTGCTCAAATCCCTAATCTCAATAAATCAAAGGTTTGGATAAAGAATGATGTAGGGTATGGATAATATTTGGGATACAAATTGGTGTAAAATGAAAAATAAAAAAAACAGATAAATTAAAATCCTAAGTGTGGTAAATTACTTTCCCAACCATCCCATGAATAAGACTCATATCATTGAATAACTCACGCTTTAACACTTGAAACACACGCTTTAGGTAGACACGAATTATGCTCAACAATATCTCAATCAAAGAATAACCTTAGTTGGCGTTCCCATAACGGCCAACTCCCATTCAATCCATAATTATAATATACAACAAATAGTGGTGATATCGCCCACTTAATACAAAACTTTACATAAGTTGGTTAAAACAAACATCCAACTTTTCCTTTTTCTTTTTCTTTTCTATTTTTTTTCGATTTTTATTTATTATTATTATTTTTTTGACATTATATGTGTAAAATTTCACAACTTTACTATCATTATTTTTCCGGATAATTTTTTCATACTCTTCATACTTTCAGAAATAACTATAATAGTGAAAGTAGTAAACACACAAAAAAATAAACTCAAAGATATACAATATTTACTTTCATACCAATTGCATTGTGCAATTTCCCGACTCAACCAAAGATAATGAATTACGCACGCGAACACAGGTAATGTAAGGAAACACACTTTGCCTAAAGCAATTAACCACGGATTTTAATCGACAGGGTAGGCTAAGGTGTAAGGGTGTAACGAAACATTATAACAAAGGTGTAAGAAACGAAAGGAATGGCTCTGAGTGTTTTTCTAGGGGTATCTTACTTTAAAAGTGAGAATAACGAAAGGGTTATACGGGGGTTAACTAACCAATGTAGTTAGTTAATATCACATAACATATAAAGGCTATTTGGGTGTAATCTTAGAAATTTACCAATTTAGACAAGTCATTCCAATTATATAGATAATACTTATTATGGTGGTTTCGAATAGTATACAAGCCAAGTTTTAAAGTTTACAAGTCACCGGCACACTCATAGATTTGTGAATTTTTAAATGTTCACAATTTTTGGAAATAATGTTATGCGTGCAGCTATATAATTTAGACTTTAAACAAAAACATGCTAAAAAATTTTAAATTTTGATATATTAAGCGCATTTTTAAGCATATTTTGAAAAAGTTTAGGACAAGTAAGTGTTCTAATTCTCTAATCCCCCCACTTAAGTTAAACAACGTCCTCGTTCTTTGTATCAAAGATTAAAAACTGGAAAATAAAAGAATTAGAACAGAAAAACTCCCCTGAGATTTGCTCGGTATGATCCTCCATTATTCGTATAAGAGAAAAAATCAACTTTCTTGTGGATGAGAACGTTTAAGCTTCAAAAATGATGTATCTACAAGAATGCAGGAATCTATAATACCATTCAGACTTTAACACACCTGAGTTAAGAAATTTCAAACTTGCATAATACATTAGTAGTTAGTAAAAAATAAAACTAAAAAAAATTAAAATGAAAATCATCAGGTCAGTCGATACGCCGTATCTTATGGAAAAAGATACGCCGTATCGAGCCTGGAATAAATACGAAATAAAATAAAATAAAGGATAGGATGCGTCGCATCTGTTTTACTAGATGCGGCGCATGTATTTACCAAACAGACTGTTAACAGTCTGTTGTAAAATGGGCTAGTTCCATGGTTCATCTCTCGGGTTCTCTCGTTCATTCATGCTGAACTTAATACCAGTCTTCATCAAATATAACAAGAAATATAAACTGGAACATTAGATATAAACATGGTAGTAATAATTAGTACAGTCCCGAAAGAATATAAGTAATGTACGAGGAAACATGTTCGTAATCAAAAGATGAAAATGCAAAGAGTGGTCAAGCCGTAGGCTGGTCGGGAGTCACGTCATCTGTATGGGCTCCTGAGGTACTAGCTCCGTCAGTCCTGCGGCGAACCCTGCGCTCGTATGTGGCCATCCCTCTGACATAAGCACCAACTGGGAGGTGGTGGCTGATCCCATGAAGAGCCATCACCCTACTGACACCATAGACTAACCAGCTCGCATCTCTCCTCACTCCAGCAAGCTCAACTCTCTGTCCCTCTAGAGCCTCTCTCAATGACCTAACCTCTAGCTCCACTCTCTCGACTCTCTGTCCTACAGTGCGGGGAGCTGGTGGTGCTGGTGCCTGTACTTCCTCCTGGGCTGGAGCAGCAGCTGGGGCCGCCTGAGCATCCCCCTGCTCCGGCTCAGCAGGCCTAGGTGGTCCTAACGGTGCCCAGAAGTATCCACCCATCATCTCCTCGCATATCCCAAGCCTAGTCGCAAGATAGTCTGCATCCATACCAGGTAATCTAGCTACATCAATCGGGAGATCAGCAGGAATCTCATCATCCAATACCCCAAAGTGGCTAGCAAGTCGAGAGACAAAGTGACCCCCAGTCATCTGGCTTCTACCGTCTCTCCCTGGAGCTACTCTGTGTAAATAATGTGCCAAGAAGTGAGGGATGTTCACCACAGCTCCCTCGTCCATGCTCCTCAAAAGAAAAAGGTCCAAAGTAGTCACCTTCTCAGGTGATTGTCCCCTCCCGACAATAGTCAGGGCTATCAGACGGTGACAAAGCCTCCTCATGGGCTCCCTAATCAGTGTGTATGAAGGAGTGGTGGTGGTCGAATCACCCCCAGATGAAATCTCAACCCAATAATCTCCTAACTCTCCACGATCCGGAACTACCCTTAAACTGTCAGCCCAATAATCAGCAAAACCTAGAGATGCCATTTCCTCTGCAGTGTGCAACCCGAGAGCTAGTATGAACTGCCTCATAGACATCCTTCGCTCTAAACCACCCAGTCTGAATATCAAAGTATCGAACGTGTCAAGATCAAGATCTGTCTCCCTGTAGTGCACTGTACTGAAAAACTCCAACATCAAAACCTTCACCAACGGCTCCTCAATCCTAAACAACCTTTCCCAAGCGTAAGACCTGAATAAAACCTGCCCTTCCCCATCACTGTGTACCATCTCCAACCTAGTCCGTAACCGACCAGCAGCGTTACCCCCATCAATATGCCCGATGCTGTCAAAATCCAAAACTGGAACACTGAACACCTTCCTCTGATAAAACTTCCTAAGTCTAGGCATGTAATCATCAACGGCACCCTGTGTCAGTCCCATTGTTTCAAAACGGAGCCATGGGTGTCTACGGGCGGCAACTGGGAGATCCATTCTGAAAAATTCAAAACAGAAAATATTAGTGTTCTGTTAGTAGGAAGATGCGGCGTATTACAAAAGGCGATACGGCGCATAGGTCATGCGTCGCATCTAGGTATAACTGATACGGTGCAGATGGTAAAGACAGTAATACGCCGCATAGATTAAGGGAATACGGCGTATGGGGGATGCGTCGTATTTAGATTAAGTAATACGGCGTAACAATGAAGTATTTAAATTGGAAATAGGTCGTTACGCCGCATTAATTAACCAAGATGCGCCGCATCTAGCAATATATCAGTATAAAATAAAGGGGTCAGGCATGTTTTCCAAGAATCTGGACCCGTGACGTAAACTCCCACTTAACATCACAGTTCCATTTTACCCATATATTAAATCTAAGAGTTCCTATAACCACAATATTTCATTTTCCCTCCAAAGCTCAAAAATAAATTTCCCGAACCCTAATTTTCGTTTAAATCAATTTGGTACCAAATTCAATGATTAGTCCAAAAATTAACATGGAGGAAATTATCTAGTCCTAGTTCTAATCAAATCCCCTAAACTTCTAAGCCCTAATCGAACTATATCATAAACCCTAATTTTTAGATTTAAACAAAATCAAATAGAATAATTACCTTATATTGTGATTAGGATTCGGTCTAAAGTTTGGATTAGAAGTTTGATTCGAGAAAAGAACTCAAATTAGAGGGTTTATTTCGTCAAGAAGTGTGCGTTTTTACTGTGTGAATAATGGGGTAAGAAATTGAAATCCGGCGCATCTCTTTCTTATTTATAGGGTAAATACGATGCGCCGTATCGCATAATTGTATGCGCCGTATCTTATCTAAATTCGTTGACTGGTCAATAAGTTTTAATTAGTCAGAGATACGGCGCTTAGAAAACTAAGATCCGCCGTATTACTGTGCTAGTGAACGAAATTTAAATAAGGAACGTACCTTGGTCTCCGCAACACATTTCCTTACACATCAAATTGGGGTAAAACGGTATACCATATGATATATAAATTCAAGATAAGAGCAATAAGCATATCCGTTTTATTAATGATTATAATCTTTATTGTTTAGTGGATAATGATTTACTCCAAGATTAGGAGCAAATATCGTTTTAAGCTTACAAAATTGAGATTATAATTTGGGAGAGGTTTCGTAGAGAACTCTCTATAAGGCTAGGTAAATTAATGTAGAGGATACCTGGAATTCTATTTCAAGAATTTTAAGATACTCAAATGTTACCAGTACTGAATTCTCCTCCACTCTTGTCGTTTTATTTCAGCCTTTCAGTCATCAAAGGTTTGATTACTCCAGCTAGCGTCCCTTGGTTAGGTTCAGAATGTAATCTTCCATAGTGATGCTTAAGCCATCATTTATCCTGAAAGTAAACCAACTTGTGCACGAGAGTAGTGGAACGATCAAAGTGAATATCAAAAATCAACTATATTTATTGAATTAAATGCGTCGTATTAACAAAAGCTAATGCGCCGTATTTTCGTTACGTTTCAAAATACAAGATTTTTTATTCAGAAGATGCGCCGTATCGATAAAAATCGATGCGTCGTATCTGTTTAATAATTCGAAAACTGTTTTTAATTAAAATAGAAAATACGCCGTATCTGTTAAAACAGATGCGTCGTATGGCGTTAGGGTTTTAGAAAAATTTCTTATTAAAAACAGAATACGCCGTATCTTGGGGAAAGATGCGTCGTACTCGAATTTATTAAACGAGTTGTATTTTATAAAAATTAAACGCAATACGCTGTATCTGTGAAAACAGATGCGCCGTATCGTTTGTATTAGCACAGTACAACGATAGCAGAATGCAGAAAAATAGAAAAAGAAAAACAAAAATAAAATCAAACAAAAAGAAACAAAAATTAAAGAAAATAAAAACACACAAAAACAGAAAATATGCAAATAATACAATGAATGCAATCTATCTAATATATAACAGGGTTAGTGGTTAGAATCTAAAAATTAAAAAGAAAAACCTAATTAAAATACTAATCAAATTAACAGATAATAACAATTCACTCCCCGGCAACGGCGCCAAAAACTTGATGTGCTGTGTTTATTGCTCTAATTCTTTTATGTCCACGGCAGCGGCGCCAAAGACTTGGTGCGCGCGTGATGTGTCATTGTGGTTTTAGCAGTATTAATGCCTACTCAAGTTTTAAATTTATATTTAGCCGACTTATCAATAAAACACACACTTTAACGAGTAGTGTACCCGGTCAGTATGAATATAATGGTAAGTAGAGTGTCGATCACTAAGAGTGGAACGTATTACCTAGTTATTCTAATCAGTATTTTAATATCTTAAATTAGCTATACAACCTAATCTAACGCAAGGGGGTTCAGCCTGAGAGACTGGCACGGTTTGGTTATGATTAAATAGAAAACTAAACTAATGAGCACGAATCAGCGATTAGCACACACGTACACAGATAAATACTTGAGACAATAAGAAGACCTGTCCTGATAATTAAGTAGCTTGTCACTTGTTTTATTGCTAGTTTTATATGAAGTGTATATAATTAACCCTTTCTCGTTGGCTCTAATCTTATCGGCGAGTAAACCCTTAATGATCACTTATGTCTATCCCACTATCCTAGAATATTGAGCATTTGTGATGCCCACGTTTCGTATACGCTAGAATAGATAGGCGAGGAAGGGGCATGGCGACCCAAGCAATGCTCAGCTAGACACAGAGGTTATCAATGCACTAATAAAAGTCACCAAAGACATCAACATATAAACTTTAATTAATGGGAAAGCAATTTTAAGGGGTGCCCATGATATTCCGTAGTCACATGGAATCGGCCCATCAATCCTGATGAATTAAAGTGTACTAATACAATAAAACAAAACTACTTAATGAATTGAATACATGCAGGACCTTCTTACAGCTCTTGTATCTTCGTTTAGGGTGTGTCTTGTGCTGCTAATACGTCTGAATTCGTCTGGTATCTTGCACTGTCTAACCTTTGAGTTAAGCTCCCAAAAGTCTCTGTATTCATCTGGCCTTGGGGTATTTATAGTTTCTGTCTGAGGGTTAGATGCGGCGCATAGGATAAGTAGATGCGGCGCATTGACTTAACTTCGCGTGGGGTCCAAGATTAATATATTCAGGAATATTCGTACACCGCCTTAAGATGCGGCGTAACTCCATTTCTCTATGCGGCGCATGTCCTTTGCTGTCTTGGATTGTGACTTGTGAAATCTTGATAGTGATGCGCCGTATGTACGAAGTATGTTGCGGCGTATCTGGAGCAGAATGATCTTGATCTTGTACATTTCAGTAGACTCTTAACATCTTGCTTGTTTTGCTCCATAATTAGTCCAAAATCGCCAAGTTTCACATAATACTTGTTTTTACCTGAGAATTACAAAAGTAAACATTAACGTATCAATTCTCATATATAATATAATAAAACAAGTCAAATAAATAGGATAAATGATAATGATAAAATGTACTTATTTGAGTTCATCAAAAGACAAGAATGATATTCTACTTGTTCAGGTTTATGTAGATGATATCATATTTGGGTCTACAAACAAGGTGTTCTGTGAAGAATTTGAGAAGCTCATGCATAACAAAAATGAGATTTAGTCACACATGCTGTTTTTCGAACAGCCACACAGTCGCCTTTTTATGTGACTAAATGTACCAGAAAAAAATAAACAGCCACACTTGATCCGACTTGTGTGACCATTTCGGAATTACATCCGAGGCTACAGCCACACATTTGAATATTTTCGTGACTATACGTATCTGGTAAAAAAAAATTTGATTTTTTAGTCACTTATAATTTTGGACGTGTGACGGATACAAATAAGGTTGAAACATTAGTTACACTATATATATACATATGTGACAAATATATGTCACGCAATTGAAAAGTGTGACCAAAATCCATATATGGTCACACGAAGTAATTGTGTATGTGGCTAAATCATATGCTCAAGTTTGTCACACATTATTTAAGCGTGACTGCTAGTTTTTGTTGAAAATTTAGCCACATATGAATTTGAAATGTGTGACAACTGAATAGTAAGTTTGAAGCATAGTCACGATATGCATTTAAAAGTGACAAATATATGTCACACAATTGAGATGTGTGACCAAATGTCATATATGGTCACACTAAACCATAGGCATACATGATTAAGTGTGACCAAAATTCGATACAAATAGTCACGTAAGTTAATATGTGTGTCTAAAGTTAAGTGTGTGTTTGCCTGCCAATTCCTAATGTGTATGGTCACACATTTAATTGTAGCACAATCATGTGACTATAGGCAATAGTCAAATTTTGTCACACATTATTTAAGTGTAGTCACAATTCGATACATATGGTCACACATTTCTGATAACTTATGCAATAGTCAAAAATTTAAAAATATCAATGTTTTGGCTCCATTGTAAGCATTTATGTAAGCATATTTTGTCAGACTATACATTCTAGCAGTAATAACTATACATTCTAGCAGTAATAACTACACATGTTTAAGTCAAACTATACATTCTAGTAGTAATAACTATACATTCTATTTCTTGTTCTTGGGTCCTAGATACTCTTCCATCTTCTTGAGCAGTTCATATGCCATGTTATCATAATTAAGCTGAAGCTTGAGTATTTTCTTCCCACGCAACATCTGATGTAGAATGTCTTTGTGAAACTTTAAAGGGTAATCCTTTTCTACAAGCATGTAGATCACCAACTCATTCACAGTTAAAGCATGTACTCCACATCGTTGAAATTTTTTCCATTCTTTAACAGTATTGTGCGTTAGTCTTCTCCAACATTCATCTTCATGATTTGGTTCAAACATTACCTTCAAATAATTCCAGACTTCTCTATCATAAGCTTGTTCTGGTGTCTTATTACCAAATCTTTGTTTGAGTAATTTCCATAGAGCTATCATATCTCGTCTATCAAAATCATGAACCATGTGAAGAAAGCTTACAAACCTTCTAGAAGAACCATCATGCCTCTTAATATCGTAATAAATTGTTTCCCCATGAGATCCAGACTTATAATCAACAATGGGATGTTTGACAGTTAAAGGTTGTGCATCCATGGCTTCTCCTACAGAGTCAACTGCAAGTTCAGTGTGAGCTTGCATTTGTTCTTTAGCAACAGCTTGCTCAGTTTGTTCTTGTTTTCTCTTTTTACTGCTTTCTATTTCCAACTGTTCACCTGCTCTCTTTGAACTGTCATTCAAGAAGAGTTCATTGTTTCTCTTGGCAATTGCATACAATTCTTCAATGCTTTTATCATCCAAGAATTTCAAATCCTTTAGTTTCCAACTGGCCACATTCTTCAAATATCTGCACATGAGTAGATGTTTATGATGTACATATTGGGTGTTGTTGATATTAATATAAATTTACCTTTGCAACAAAAAAATAAAAAAATAAAAAAATAAAAAAATACCTGCACATGAGATCTCTTCTTTGTTTTTGAGTGGGTGGCTTGTTCTTCTTAGCTGCATATCTTTGTGCTGCAAACAACTTCTTTTTTGCATCAAAAATTTCTTTCAGCATCCTGGCTTTTTCATCTACTGAGTACTTATCTTGCTCTTCTTTATGTACTATTTTAGCAAACTCACAATCAGCTTCAACCTGAGCCCTTTCCTCAAACCATGAAGCTATTAACTCTGCATTTTTTTGCGCTTGTAATTTTACTGCATACTCCTTGTCTGAAAGAATCTGAGCAGCTTTTTGAGCAGCTTCTTGAGCATCAAGATCAGCCACTTGTCTTTTCAATTCTTCATCTGTAATCATTGGTTGTTGTTGTTGTTGACTAGGTGACTGAAACTTAAATTTCTTCTTAGGTTTTGCACTCCTAATCTTTGTTAATATTTGAGCCATAGTCATATCATCATCACCTTGAGTAGCAGTAACCTTATCAATAGCAGGAATAAATTTAGTCTCAGTAGCACTAACATCAATAGCAGCAATACTAACTTCAGTCTCAGTATAGAGAACTAACCTTATCAATAGCAGGAATAGCAGGAATAACTGGCTCACTATCAGGAATAACTGGACCACTAGCAGGAATAACTGGGTCACTAGCAGGAATAGGTGGCTCACTATCAACAGTTGTAACCTTGCCCAAACGCCTATCCATCACCGCTTCATTCCCTTGGTTATCAGCAACTAGAAATTCCATTGGATCACTCTCTTCACAAATACTTTCACCCTCTTTATCCTCCCCTGAAACTTTGCCTTCATTCCCCCCCTGTTTGGGAGCATCCTTAGAAGCTTCAGAAGATTTAACCTTTTGTTTGGGAATTCTTGATCCTTTGACTCCTTCTAAATACCTAACCCTTCTCTTCAAAGCCTTTATCTCCCCACCTTGAGCTTTGATGACTCCATCTTGGGAAGAAGCTATTGCTCGCAGATCACCAATTTGTGCAGACAGCTTGGCACAGGTATCATTCAATTCATTCAAAAGTTGCAGACTATCCTCACCACTTCGGCTTGTGTTACCTAGCCCGAGAGGTGGATCACTGGAAAAGTTAAGTTCAGCCTCACCCCTAGGATGAACATCCGAACCCCCCACTGTTTCCATGTGACTGGGACCTTCACCTGAATCAGTTCCAGAGGAACTTTCTTCATTAGAAGTTGTCTTGGTTCGGGTCTTAATGATGTTACCACTGTCCTGTGCTGCTGCTAAGCTAGACACAGTAGTGGCAGCCCTTGCCAACATGTCACTCTCCCCCCAGTGACATCCTCATCTGCAACAGTTGGTATAGAACCACTAGCCTGAGGTAGCTCAGTGTTCTTGGTGTTAGTCCTACGTTTATAGGTTTGTTGTTGTTGTTCTGTGGGTGTGTGATGGGTACCAGCTGGGATTGCTGAACCTTCACCCATTTAGGTTTGGGCTAGTGCCAACATTGTTGGAAACAAAGGTGTCACTCTCCCTGAAAAATCTTTTCCAACCCTCCTCATATTAGCAAAAACCTTTTTGGTAAGGCAGGGAGTGGGAGAAACATTTTTGTGACTTTTCTTTTTTTTAAATTGGTTGTCCAAAAAGAGTTGCAAAAACCTTGGATATAGAAAATATTTAGCCAAAGAACTATCCAAGTTCCTAACCATATTATCAAAAATTAATTTTGAGAAATTAAATCTTTGAGTATTTTCAGTCAAACAAATTATAGCAGAAGCTAAATTACTGCTAAATTTATTCCATGCAGTGGTCTTTGGACTTAGACACACTAAGACAGTATGAATTAAGAATTTCCACTGAGGAGAAAAATTACCTTTTTGGAACTTTAAAGCATCTGTATATCTCTCATAGCCCATCAGTGCAAGTTTTTCAAAGATTGTAGTATTTGGAAGATTCTCAACTCCGTTAGCATCATCTAGGAGAAGATTTCTTCGAATAGACGCCTCTGTAATGATAATCATCTGCCCATCTACAAGGGCATGGATTTGTGCTTCCCCATTAATAGTATTGACCTTAGCAGACGACCAAAACTGGATAATGTTGGAAGTATATATAGTAGGTTTTACTATTAATGCAAACTTAATATAGCTTGCATTAAGGAAATCAATGATCTCAGTAAAATCTACAGACTCATTGGATTTTTCTAAAAAGGCAACATTATTATGAGGTTCGGTAAAAGTTAGGTTCGACATTATGATTTGATTTGGGGGTTTTGCAATTTGACGATTAAAATTCGATTAGGGAGTGGAAGAGAGAGAGTAATGTGTGCGTGAATGTGATTGTGTGCAGCAATTGGGGGTTTATACCCTTTAAGTAAAAAGTGATACAAACTACCCTGCACTCCCAACCACTGCTAAAAGGATACCCAGCAGTACAACGTTTCGCTAGCAGTACAATTGTTTACCTAGCAGTACAATAATAATAACTACATTCAAATATCATAAACTTGTAATAATAACTGCATTCATATATTAAACCAAGTCAAAATAAGTTTACATTTACATAGGCAAAATATATAAAGAAAAGATATATTAAGACACATATTTACTAGCTTCAATACTTCTGTAAACATCAACTATTTTCTCTCTTTCTTCTTCTATTTTTTTGTTCCTCTCCTCAATTTTCTTCTGATGCTCCTCAATGACCTCTAAATCTTTCTTGTTCCTTTCTTCATACATCTTTATACGCTTGTTGGGAATTTCTAACAATGCGTTTTCAACACCATACTGGCCTTCACTACATTTCTCCCAAATACGTTGGGATATGCCAATTTTTTTATATTTTTCAGGCATTGGTGGAGGAGAATCATCCCTTGGGCGTTTATTTTTGTTGGAAGAAGGAGTTGAAGAGGAGTCAGCCATTGAAATTTGAAATTTATTTTCTAATGAAAATATCAAAGGAGTTGTATATGGTACGGTTGATTTTGAACGGTTTTAAATTGTCGAGTTGTACAAATAGGCTAGAGAGGTATACGAACGGTTCCCAATACTTTAAGCGGGAAGAGGGACCATCGAGAGGCGCCAAAAGTAAACAGATGGATAATATTGATCGGATTTGGTTTGTGTTTGGTTTGGATTTGACTAGTGTAGTTGATCTAGAAGTGTGTTTGGTGTTGGATTGACTAATTGACTTTTTCATTAGGGTAATTGATATTTTCTATATTAATGATGTTTAATGTAATTTGTGTGCTAACTTTAATGACTAATTGACTTTTTCATTAGGGTAATTGATATTTTCTAGTACATGTTTAATGTAAATACATGCTTTAATATCTATCGCAGTCTGAATGTGTTTGAGAAGTATGGGTATATTTAGGCCACTTCCAACAATAACTCAGCCTTAACAAATTCAAATTCAAATTCAAATTCAAATTCAAACGTAAGATAAAGTACAACATATTAACGCTGCGTTAACGCAGGTTAGCCCCAACAATTAAAATTCAAAGTCACGTTAATAAAACGTGTGCATTTGTACCCTATAAATACCAATGCTTCTGAAGCGCACAAGTCACACAGAAACACATTCCAAACTTCTCAAATACTCAAGATCCAAGCATCTCAAATTCAAGATGTCTTCCAGAAAAGATTTCGGGCAACAATTTCCAAGCCCACCTCGCCAAAAGGATTTTGGCCAACAATTTCCAAGCCCACCTCGCCAAAAGGATTTTGGCCAACAGTTTCCAAGCCCACCTAGCGAAAATGAAAAATTCCATACTCCACCCGAGCATATCTTTCCGGTTTTCTAACCGAAAAATTTTCCGGTGAATAATCAACCTGAAAATGAACCGGTTCCCAACCAAGACCCAAATCCGTTTGGGTTAACTGAGGAACAACTTAGGCAAGAGGAAGCAGATATGCAAGTCCTCCTGGAAATGGAAGCACTTGAAAGAGAAGAGGAAGCCGATCGTTTGAAGCGGCAAGCCAGGGAGGATGAAGAACGTAGGCAAAGGTGGGAGTCTGGTTTTTTCACACCTTCCGAATCCTCTGAAGATGGTTACCCAGATTCAGATGATAGTTTTTATTAATCGTCCGTTGTTTATGTTAATCGTATGTTGTTTATGTTAATCAATCGTTGTTTATGTTAACGTAGTTTTTATTTGACATTTAATGTATTTCTATTTCATGTTTAATGTATTTCTATTTCATGTTTAATGTATTTGTATTTGATACTTTATTTTCAATTTATAAATTGAATTGAATTTGAATTGAATTGATAAATTTTAAGTATATCCCGCCCTTTTGTTTAATTTGAATTTGAAATTTTAAATTTTAAATATCCCGCTCGTTATTAATATGTTGTACTGTTACTTTACGTTTGAATTTGAATAATACTCGTACGGTTACTTTTACTTTCAATTTGATTTTTAAAATAGCCTCCAACGGCTAGTTTAACGGCTTTCCACTATCAAAGCCACTTTCACAACACTTCGTTTTCTCACACAACTTCTTATAAAACTCTCTCGCATGTATCACTAATTTTAACACAAACACTGTGGCTAACAAATTAACTAGCAGAGGTGCAAAAGGCTATCCTCACCCGATTACACAATGAACAAGAAAAAGAACTCAAATTGATTAACAATTTGCTAGGTGAGATAACTCGTATTATGCTACAGATGCATAATCGTGCTGATCCAGAGGTCGAAAGGTTGCGTGAGTTGCCTCAAGACCATCCAGCTATCAGGGTTGGTCTAGAAATTAAACTCTTTTAAGAAATGATGAAACAGGGTCGAAAGGTTGCGTGAGTTATTGTTGGGTGTGTTGCTCATGTACAAACATATAATCTCGGCTCATTCGTTAAACATCTCGTATACAACCATATCATCTCGGCTCATTCAATTCGTTAAACATCTCGTGTATAACCATATCATCTCGGCTCATTCGTTAAACATCTCGTATACAACCATATCATCTCGGCTCATTCGTTAAACATCTCGTGTATAATCATATCATCTCGGCTCATTCGTTAAACATCTCGTATACAACCATATTATCTCGGCTCATTCGTTAAACATCTCGTATATATACAACCATATCATCTCGGCTCATTCGTTAAACATCTCGTATACAACCATATCATCTCGGCTCATTCGTTAAACATCTTGTGTATAACTAAAGCTCAGTTAATTAAGGGTGAGTGTGTTAAAGCTGACGTGGCATTGTGTTAAAGTTTAAAGCTGAGTTATTGTTGGGAGTGGTTAGAGTATTTTCTTTTGTTTTTTTCGGTGGATTTTAGCGTGACTTAATCTTAATACCGCCAATTTTGTCCATATAATATTCAACTACGTACGGATAACTGATACCCGCGGGGAAACCCGAAAAACCGATGGATAATATTAATCGGGTATCCGGTGGGATATGGGGCGGGTACGGGTATATTATAAACGGGTTCGGTTATGGGTATACTAAAACCCGCCCCGAACCCGAACCGTTGCCATCCCTATTTAACGGCTATAGCCGGATTTCACCGCCACATCATCACCATTAGTTTTTTTTTTTTTTTTTTTTTTTTTTTTTTTTTTTTTAAACAAATCTTGCCACGTCAGCTATAGTTAAACCAAACCACAAATTCAATATTCAACCAGCAATTAATCCCTTTACCCGGTCATTTGTAAACACACACAAAAATCAATAAACCCTAATCAACACACACATTCTTATGGCAAACACAAGCACGCAAACAATGAAACCAAAATGGGTAGTAGTTTGTACTGTTGATGTGATGGTTGCACAGTATGATACATTATTTGCGATTATTAAGATAGTACTCTATAAAATTTGGAGCCAAAAATTTGATTTATTCAAGTTTATGCTTTAATTAACAGGTTCAAAGGGAAAATTTTCAAATAATTCAATTGTTAATTTCAAATTACAACTTGGAGGCAAATTTTTGGATCGAAATTTTTTGAATCACAAACGATTCATATTCTTGGTGTATAGCCTCTTTTCTCTCCTTAAAAAAAAGACTGCAAATAAAAAACAAAAATCAAATCTTCTCTCACCATTACTCTCCAAGCTAAGCCATAATCATTTTCTTTTACCCTTTGTTGCTCAAGAGTCATGGAAACTGAACCCATTGTTGATAACCATACTTTGCTTCCTCTTGATCATATTGTACATGATGATAACGCCTTAGAATATGAATCCGAAAAGTCTTCTGATGAAGAAGATATAGATGAGCCTGTAACCAACCAAACACCTGAGTTAGTAGCTAAGAGGGGCTCAACTAGGCTAGTAAAGTTTCGCGCGAAGCATGACAAACCTGGTGCAATAAAGCTCAAGGTAACCTTCGATGCATTCGGTAGGGTAACAGGGGAAAACAGAGCAGTGTTTGTGAGTTTTTTAGGAGATGTGGCTCGTGAGCAGATAGGTGTGAAGATTCTACACTGGAAGAAGGTGAATAAAGAAGCAAGAGATAAACTATGGGATGAAATCTTGGTACATATATACTATTTTGTAACCCAGTACTACATAAGTTTATGTATGCAGTTACATTATGTGCAACTAATTAACAACATTGTGTTAATCTTTTCAGAAATTATTTGTTGTTGACGTCAAATACAGAAAATTGATAATGATTCGTCTTGTTAAAATGCTAAGGAATTACAGAAGGAAGCTCAAATTCAACTACATTTTGCCCAACCTAAATACACCTTCCAAACTGAATGAAGTCCCGAACTTGTATAATACAATAATGAAATCAGAAGACTGGGTCGAGTATGTTAAATACACGACCACCGAAGCATACAAGGTTTTAATTAGTCATCTTTAATTAAGTGTATATGTCATTTTATTATTTTCAGTTTGCAGCATTACCGCATCTAAACGCCTTATGATTTTGTGTTTTTAGGAGAAATCTGAGAAAGGTAAAATGGCGCGTTCCCAAAATATTTATCAGCATAAAATGGGACGAGGTGGATATGCTTATGTCAAAGAGAAAATGGTAAGATTACATAATGTTTGTTTTACCAATTAAGAGACGATCAGTATGAGAAATGAATCTGTTTACATTGCCCAATTTGCACATTTGCATTAATACCCTCATATTTTCGATTATCTTGGTTTAACTGTACATGTGTAAGCATCCTCATATTTTCGTTTATCTTGGTCTAACTTTACATGGGTATGCATTTGATGTTTATTAGATCCAAAATAAAGAGATTGAAGCGGATGAAGAACCCCCCGTGATGTAATGTGGGTGAAAGGAAGGGTAAACAAAGACGGCGAATACCCAAATGATGATATTAAATCAAAGGGAGATGAACTTGTAAGTTTGACTGCTAATTCTATTATTATGCTTATATAGCAGCAACATTTAACTGTGTACTAGCAGTAGTAGCTTGTATATCAGCAGTTACTCTAACATCATCAAGAAGACTTTTAATCCCAACATTTCCTATATTTTTTGTGCAGAAAGAAGCTGATGACAAGATCAAGGAAGGAACATCGGGTTTTGATGATGGCACTGATGCCATGACATTTGTATTTGGTAAGGAAAAGGGCGATTATGCCAGAGGAGTGGGAGGTGCAGTAACATACAAAGAGTATTTTGGCCTTCCTCGAAGAAAACAAGAAGCCAATGAAAAAGTTGCCTTACTTCAAACTCAACTGGATAATGAGAGACGCGAGCGTGAAGAAAAAGATAAATTGATCAAGAAATTGTCCGCCGAGATGACCGAAAAAGATGGGCATGTCAATAAATTATCCGGTGGGTGTGAAAACACAAATATAATGCTTTCTCAAATTCTGCAACAGTTGAATAATAAAGGGATGAATATAACTCTGCCAACTGAACCATCGCCAATAGCCTCAGTTGTAAGCCATTTTTTATGTTGTTAACAATTTCATTTTCTAATGCTAACACCACTGATGCTAATGATACTAGGCATTGAACATAAACTGATGAGTGACTGTATTTCTTAATTTATATTGCAGGTGACTCCAATGGCCATTGACAATATTGCAGGTGACTCCAATGGCACTCAGACAAGTGGTGTTGTAAGTCCTAAAGATGCGGGAATTAAGGAGAAATCCAATGGACTTGAAACTTCTAAAAAGGTAACGGAAACAATGGTAAGTATAGTAATAAAAGATCGCCCTTTGATTTTTGAATTTTACATACATGATCGACTAATGTACCGTGTTTTATATATACGTATAGGAACCTGCTGCTAAAACTGTCAGGCCTAAGCATAACCTTAAGTCACGACGAAACAGGTCTCCAGATTCCCAATCGCTATAAAATGTGTCATCTCCAACACAACCACTGCCAACAGTATGTATTTCAACATGTTTCTTGTTACTCTTTTGTTTAAATAATGTAACGTGTTTTATATATACATATAGGAACTTGCTAAAACTGTCGGACCCAATAAGCCAAAGCAAAAGAAGCGACTAAACGGGTCTCCAGATTCCCAATCGCAACAAGATGTGTCTCTAACACAAGCACTGCCAACAGTATGTATTTCAACATGTTTCTTGTTATTCTTTTGTTTAAATAATTTCTGATATATACATAAAAATTCTTTTTTTGTAGACACTTAAGTGCAAACTGTGGATTATAAAGCAAACAAATATTGTTGCTTTGGGTACCGTATACCAGTCTCATGGAAAGCAAGTGCTGCATAACCGACCACTCCCAAGTGATTGCTACAAAGTGTCGATTGATGAATCGTTAGTTGATGCAGCATGCGTACCGGACGTAGCAAATAATGGGTTAAAAGTAGTTAAGAATGTTGAAGGTAGTTTCGTTGCATGGCCAAAGGATCAAGTTATTTTTGAAGAGGTGGTACGTACATGTGTTTTTTCAACCTACATATATAATTATTCATATGTAATTCAATGTTTGATAGAAGCGTCTTTTGTTTACTACAGGTTACACCAACAAACCATGTGACTAAATGTGTACCACAGGCACCACCGAAGAAACAATATATATCTGCTAACGAGTTAAGGCAAACTGCTAAGGGGGTGAAGGTTCAAAAGTCTTTAGATATTTGATTAATTAAGTACGACATTACAATTGTATATTCTGTCCAGTTATATACATTCGAGTTTAATTCAATTTGAAATTTCTTGTGTTTTTTAATATTGTTTTATATATAATATATATACTCATTCCAGCAACACTAGCATAGTACTAGCAGCAGTAACTCTGCTTCAGCAGGACTACCTTAGTACTGCTAGCAGTAGCAACTCTGCTCCAACATTATTGGTCACTCTTTGTTTAATTCGATGTGTGACTAAATAGTACCAAATGCCACACAAAATAAAAATTCATGTGACCATTGGATGAATAATAGTCACGCAAAATACACAATTCTTCACTTTACACAGCATATGGTCACACTTATTAACAACTTTGGCCACTTTATGCTTAATTGTATGTGACTAAATACCCAAAACAAGCATGCTTTGTGTGACTAAATATTTATAAAAGGCCACACAAACATAAAATTCAAGTGGCCATTGGATGATCAATAGTCACACAAAATACAAATTTCTTCACTTTAAACAGCATATGGTCACAGTTATCAACACTTTTGGCCACTTAATGCTTAATTGTATGTGACTAAATAACCAAAACAAACATGCTTTGTGTGACTAAATATTACAAAAGGCCACACAAACATAAAATTCATGTGGCCATTGGATGATCAATAGTCACACAAAATACACATTTCTTCACTTAAAACAACATATGGTCACACTTATTAACACTTTTGGCCACTTTATGCTTAATTGTATGTGACTAAATACCCAAAACAAAGATGCTTTGTGTGACTAAATATTACAAAAGGCCACACAAACTAAGAATTCATGTGACCATTGGATGATCAATAGTCACACAAAATACACATTTCTTCACTTAAAACAGCATATGGTCACACTTATTAACACTTTTGGCCACTTTATGCTTAATTGTATGTGACTAAATACCCAAAACAAACATGCTTTGTGTGACTAAATATTACAAAAGGCCACACAAACTAAGAATTCATGTGACCATTGGATGATCAATAGTCACACAAAATACACATTTCTTCACTTAAAATAGCATATGGTCACACTTATTAAAACTTTTGGCCACTTTATGCTTAATTGTATGTGACTAAATACCCAAAGCAAACATGCTTTGTGTGACTAAATATTACAAAAGGCCACACAAACTAAGAATTCATGTGACCATTGGATGATCAATAGTACACATTTCTTCACTTTAAACAGCATATGGTCACACTTATTAACTCTTTTGGCCACTGTTTTTTAAATTGTATGTGACTAACTCGAAAAAAACAACACATGATGTGTGACTAAATCATCACAAACGTCACATTTATTATATTTTCGTGTGGCCATAGGATGGGAAATAGTCACACATACTGATGAATCCAACAAAACTTGTGCCTAATTAGTCACACATATTCGGGTTTTGGTCACTCTTTTTCGATGAAAACGGCCACAAACTAAACAATGTGACCATATGATACCTACGGTGGCGCGACTTTTTGTCACACACACCTAAAAAAACTTGTGTGACTATATGCATATAGTCACGCATTTCCAGTGTGACGATAGGCAGAATCTGTACCAGTGCTCATGCATAACAGATTTCAAATGAGTTCTATGGGAGAACTCACATTCTTTCTGGGGCTTCAGGTTAAGCAAACTGCAGATGGGATCTTCATCAGTCAAGACAAGTATGTGGCTGATATGTTAAAGAAGTTTGGTTTTAATGATGTAAAGGCAGCTAAGACACCAATGGACAACAACAAACCTTTGCTCAAGGATGAAGATGGGGAAGAGGTTGATGTACATCTTTATAGATCAATGATTGGCTCATTGATGTATCTGACTGCTTCAAGGCCAGACATCATGTTTTCTGTGTGTGCTTGTGCCAGATTTCAAGTGTCCCCAAAAGTCTCACACTTGAATGCTGTCAAAAGAATTTTTAGGTATCTAAAGGGTCAACCAAAATTGGGCCTTTGGTATCCTAATAGTTCATATTTTGACTTGATAGCATACTCAGATAGTGATTATGCTGGAGCTAGTTTGGATAGAAAGTCAACCACTGGAGGATGTCAATACCTTGGACATAGGTTAATCTCATGGCAATGCAAGAAACAGACTGTGGTGGCTAATTCAACAACTGAGGCAGAGTATGTGGCTACTAGCTAGTTGCTGTGGACATGTACTCTGGATTCAGAATCAACTCTTGGATTATGGGTACAATTTTATGAACACCAAAATTTATATTGATAATAACAGCACAATGTGTATAATAAAGAATCCTGTTTTTCACTCTAAAACAAAGCTTATAGAGATAAGACATCATTTTATTAGAGATTGTTATGAGAAAAAGTTAATTCAAGTGGTTAAAATACATACTGACAATAATGTTGCTGATCTACTTACAAAAAGTTTTGATGTGAGTAGGTTTCAATTTTTAGTTGCTAGTATAGGTATGATCAATCTTTAAAATCTTATCTCTGTATGATTTGCAAAATTTTTTTGAGGATTTGTGCTGTTATTCATCAAATAAGTTGTTTCTAGTCTTTGCTATGTATGTTGTCTACTGCTAAGTTGGCTATTTTGTTGTGAGATACTCTTGTTTGTGTTTTTGTGGTTTTGGACTAACCTTTTGTAGGTTAAGTCATATGAGAATGGTTGATTGCTTAGACAAAGTTGATTATGAAGTTCAGGGGAGGATAAGAGTGAATAAACACAAAGATCATAAACGTTTATTCATTATGTGGAGCATTCATTACATAAGCTGAAATTACTTCATCCTGGATTTAATGGAAACATAATCAACACAAAACAAAACCAAACACAAACCCAACACAAAACAACTACTTCAGTTTCCCTTTTCCTTTTCCTTGGACATCTGGCATAGTTTTGTGGACTCCGCTGCCACCTATGGCATCAGACACCTTCTTGTAAGGGAGTGCCAGCACTACTGTTCTTGGTATTGGATCTTGCTTCTTCTCAGGAACAGGGATCCTCTTCATTGATGATGCAGCTTTTTCAAACTCTTTTGTTAATAAGACTGATAGCTCTTGAAGATCGTCATCATCAGATGAGTCAGAAGAGGAGGATGAATCATCCACATATGGTGGAAGTTCATCTGTTGAAGGTTCTTCAGAAGAGGTTATTTCAACCTTTTTCTTTGAAAGGTTGTTTCTTGAGGTTGAAGTATAGTTTGGTGGAAAATAGTTTCTCCATCCTCCAGAAGATGAGTCTGATGAAGAATCAGACGAAATCTCTATAATGTTTGATGGGGAAGAATTCATTGTGTTGGAAAGTTTTCTATGGTATGTGATGGTGTTGGTATTGATAATTTAAGGACTTTCATAGAACCAAGGGTGCATTAAAGTCGTTAAATGCGGGGTTGGTTTTAGGAATTAATTCATTGGATTTGCTGGAATTAATTCATTTATGGTAATTTTGTTGTGTTGACCAAAAAGTTGGGTATTTATTTTGGGTAATGGTATAAGTGTTTAGAATTCATTCTGCTGCTGAAGATTATGCTGCTCATAGATGCAACTATTGGATTCTACTGCTTGGTTTGAAAGTGAATGGACTATTTTGTAACTTGGCGCGAATAAAGCCCTAAGTGGATCTAAACGGCATAAACACCCAATTCGATCACACCAATAACTTTGTGCGCCCAAAATTAAACCTAATTCAAACCTTAACACTTCCTTTTATCATTCGATCAAAAACCCTCAAAATCAAAACCCTTGTTCACAATGTCGAGACGCACTTACTCTGCTGAGCACAATCATATAGCTTTTCTTCAGAAGGTCCCTGAGGCAGATGGATTTACTGAAGTCATTGACTTTCTTAATGCTACTTCAATTAGGTATGCATTAACAGTTAATCCAACTATATATAGGTCCCACATGAGACAGTTTTGGTCGACTGTTACGGCTGAAACTCAAAATGGGGAACAAATGTTAATTGCCACAGTAGATGAAGAAAGAATAGTTGTTACTGAAACATCTGTAAGACGAATTCTTCATCTTGCAGATGATGAAGCAACAACTTGCCTTCCTACTTCTACTATTTTTGAGGAACTTGACAAAATTGGGTATGAGAAGACAAACACTAAATTAAAAATTTTCAAACGTCTTCTCTGCCCACAATGGAAATTTCTTGTTCATACCATTCTACATTGTCTTAGCCCTAAAACAACTGGTTAGAATGAATTCAGTACAACTCAGGCATCAGCCTTGATTTGTCTGGCTACAGGACAACCATTTAACTTTTCGGCTATGATCTTTGAAGGGTTGAAAAAGAATATTTCTGGCAATTTTTATATTTATCCAAGGTTTTTGCAATTACTTATTGATAGTCAATTAGAAGAACCTTTTGAACATGAAAAACCTTATAAATGTTCTGTGCTTGTAACTAAAATGTTTAAACACTTGAGAAAGAATGGGACTGGATTTTCTGGAAATATTACACCTTTGTCCCAACATATTTTAAACATTGCTGCTGCTGTTGCTCAGGGTGAAGAAGCTGAAAACCCCACAGCTTCCCATCACATACCCACTCCTGAAAATTCAAGTGAATCATCTCATAATGAACCCCAAAAGACCCAAACACCTAGGCATTCACAAGAAAAGAGCACTGAGTTACCTCAGACTAGTGCTAGTATGGAAGCAGATGAGGCTGCCATAGGTGATGGAGATGGCATGAAGGAAGGGTCTGACACTACTGTTTCCAACTTAGAAGTTGAACAGGCCAGAGTTAACATTGATAAGACCCCAACCTTGGCAACATCTACTGTTGAAGGTTCTCATGAACCTGATGCACAAGATGGTAACCCCAGCCAAATGGCTAAAAAGGGGGGCTCAGCTGCTCAATCTAGGATTGAGACTGAGTTTCAGTCCAAAGATTCACCTTTCAGGGAAGTTAACACATCCCGAAGTGATGAGGACAAATATGAAACAAATGAGGAATTGATGGATGAAACTGTACAAAATGACAATGCCCATGATGTACCTCTCGGACCAGGTAACACAGGTCGAAGTACTGAGGCTAGAATTGAACTTGAAACAGAGGAATTGACGGGTAACACTAATGTACACAATGTCAAATCCAAGGATCCACCTCTCGGGTCAGGTAACACAGACCGAAGTGGTGAGGATAGTGTGAAACATATAAATGCATTGACGGAAAGATGTACCAAGTTGGAAGCTCAAGTTCTTGATCTTACCAAAACAGTCAAAAGTTTGAAGTTCAGGGTCAACTTTTTGGAAAGAAAGCACAGGTCAAGAGCTACACTTACTAGAAGGGTCAAGAAAGTGAATTCCAAACCAAGTTTGGGAGAGGATGCTCCCAAACAGGGGAGGAATGAAGAGGAGGTAAACAAGGGTCAAGGGGAGGATGACATGGATATGGATGTGAATGTTGGTGGTATTGCAGAGAATGAAGTTGAAAAAGATGTTAGAAGTGATGTTGTTGCTGATGTTGATGAGAAGAAGACAGAGGATGATTCTGCTGCTGGGTCAAAGGATTCTGCTGCTGAATCAGATGATGATACTACTCCTATAGCCCAAGTTATGCTGAATCTTAAACAACAATCTTCACAAAAACCTAAACCTGCTGCTTCAAAACCTAAAGCTAAAGGAGTTGTCATTCAAGAACCTGTATCCATTCCAAAACCTGTACAACCAACCATTTCATCAACAGGCAAAGGCAAGGGCATCTTGGTTGAAGAACCAAAGAAGAAGTTCAAGTTTATGGATGCTGCTGCCCAAGCACTACAAAGTGAAACTGATGAAGAGGCTGCAAGGAGAATGGAAGCACAATGGCATGCAGAAGTTGAAATGGAAAGAAAGAGACAATTACAGGAGGATTGGGAAGTTGCATTGCAAACTCAAAAGGAGGAAAGAGAGAAGTACACCCCTGAGGAACGACAAGATGCTATAGCTGATATGCTCGGAGCATTTAGAAAGAAGCAAAATGAAAACAGGGGTGAGTACAAGAAGAAGAAGCATTCCAAAACTGATGAATATAATTACATGAAAATGTATCTAAGGAATCAAGCTTATTGGAAGCCTAGTACATTCAGAGGAATGAGTAGAGCTGCTGTTGCAAAAGCTTATTATGAAACTCATGCAAGAATTAACAGACCAATTGAGCCTATGACTGATGTTGAGGTTAAAGAGGTTACAAGAATGAAAGTGGCACCAAATGCTTACTTGATGCCTGAGTCAAGTGTTCAAAAGCCTAAAGAAGTAATTAAAGTTGTGCAAGAAAAGACTGTTAAAGAGAAAGAGGTTGTAGGTGATGCTGAGAAGGAAAAAGAAGTTGAGGAGCAGAATATTGAAGAGACAAAACCTGAATCTACTATTGGTGTGAAAAGAACAGGAAAAAGGTTAAAGTCTTTTAGAAGGAAAAAGAAAAGAGCTAAATCTGTTGTAATGAGTGATTCAGAAAGTAATTCTAAGGGTGAGAAGGAGTCAAAGGATGATGAGTATGGACCTGAAGAAGTAACTGCAGATGATATGAAAAGGATTATGGATTTTACAGTTCATAAACCTCAAGAAGAACCAGAGATAATAAATGCAGTTCCATTGGAAACTAAACATCCAATCATCTCTTATACACATGATGTTCAAGATGGCAGTGAAGCATGGTGGGAGATCAAGAGATCAAATGGTGTATGTCAAAAGTTTGTTAGATTCTCACAAATGCTGCATTACATGGATAGGGATGATATAGTACAGCTCTGGAGGTTATATAAAGAAAGTTATGGGGATAGAAGACCAGATGTGATCTATGAAAGACTACACTACTACTACTTGAAGAACATGTTTGAGCCTGATGCAAGAGATATGGAATGGATAGATTTGTTAAGCTCAACCAAGGTTCATAAATGGTATCTATTTCAATCATGTGGAGTACATGAGTTGATTGGTAGAGGTGTAGGTGTATATATGCTGGTGAAGAAAGACTATCCCTTGAACAACAATACTGCTGTTATCACCCAGATGTTACAACATGGAAAGTTGAGGTTACAAAGACCATTTTTGTCAGATCATCAAGCGTATGAGTTGGTAGAAAAGTATAGAAAGATTCTGAAATCACAGACTTCATAGTAGTAAGTGTTTGGAAGCATCCTCTTTGTGTATGTCTATGCTTTGGAAGAAACTTGTATATTTTGGGAGAAAATATCAAGTTTAAGGGAGGATTGTTGGGTTTAAAAGATACTGCTGCTACTTTGAAGATTCTGCTGCTAAGTATTTTATTCTGCTGCTCATGGTTCTAATGGAAATATACTAAGTATGATTCTGCTGCTAGGCATAATCATCCTGCTGCTAGTATATTGATTCTGCTGCTGATGATATCTGAAGAATGATGAAATAAGCTAAGTGTCAAACTGCTGCTAGCCTAAGATGATTCTGCTGCTAGAGTTTGATTCTGCTGCTTATTAGATATGTATAGTTTGTTTATGGTAAAGATACGAATAGATATTATTCTTGTATAGAAAGTTTTTGTAACTGACTAGGACTCCTTAAGTGTATAAAAGGAGGATCTAGGGTTAGGGTTAGAAGTCGATTGTTTAGCATACGTATTGTCTTGTATTCTCTTCAAGGTTCATTGTAACCCTGTTACTTTTGAGTTACCGTATATTAATATATTGAGGTGAAGGTTGAGAGAATTGCTGTATGTTATTGTTAATTCTTCTTAAGATTAATTACTAGTTTCTGCATAGTAATTAATAGATCATTCATAAGCAGTTTCTATACCTATTGCTTTAGGTTTATAACTAAAGTAATTAACAAGATCGTTAAGCTCAACTGGGATCAACAAGAGGTAGCCCTCCTCACGTCACTTTTATTAGAAAATAGAAAGAAGATAGAAGGATAAGCATGGGGTGCCTCCTACGAAGCGCTTGTTTTTTATCGAGTCATATAGCTTGACTCGCCCCGAATTTATTTGTTCATGGGGGAGCATGTGGAAGAGAAGATCTCCATCAGACTTTTATTCAAGATGTTTGGAGAAACATTGAAGCATATGAAGTTCCACTTCGATGAGATACCCACAGCTTAAAATAAGGAGAGATGCCGGGGTCAAAGATGGTATCTTCACTCCCGAAGGAGTAAAGGAGAGGAGAAGTCACCGGATAGGTGAAGAAAGGGAGAAAGATCTGAATAACAATTGTGAGATAATCGTCATCCTCACTCCCGGAAGAGATAAAAAGGGTGGGTTGGGTGGGTAAAATATTAGGTATACGAACATACTCTTCAGGAATCTCATCCATCACTTTAAAAGTCACAACACCCGTATCGGGCTCAATATCAGAAAGAATTCCATCATCAGGTGGTTTAGCAGGAGGGCGAGGGGGTGATGGATCAACGTGAAATGACTCAGTTTCAGGAAGTGAAAGGGGATCATTGTTGAGCAATTTTTCAAGAAAAAGTACATCCCCTTTTGAGTCATGGGAATCGTCGGGGCGAGGTATTGGTAAAATCGGCTCATCAAGTGTAAAGTCCTCGTCCTCCACGTTCTCTAACCCTCCATCGAAAAGAGGATTAACTTTGCAAGAAGTATACTCATCATTAAATTCAAAAAGAGGGTTAGAGAAAATCCCGGAAGTAACCTCAGAAAAATCAAGAGAATCACCACAAAATTGCAAATCACTTTCATTGTCGGATATTTCCTCAGACTCACTTGGGATTGGAACAAGGTTCTCAGTACTAGACTTTATGAATTCGTCCGATTCCTTTTCAGGAATAGTGCTAAGATGCTCATCCCCCATAATGAGAGAGTCCTCGGGTTATTTGGTTGGTAAGACGGTTGTGATTGCAGTTGATGACTCCTTATAATCTATCCTCATAGAATCCTCGTCATCATCGTCATCGTAAACGAAAGTTTTACAATATTGAGAACTTACTCTAGCTGCTTGTTCTTCAGCTAGAAGTTCTCCATAAGTTTTTTGACGAGGATTTTCTTGGGCATGTTTAATAATAAAATCCTTAAGATCATTTAGTGCATCTCGAAAATCACGGAGAAGTTCTTGAGGAAGTGGCTGAGGTGGTGTTTGAATCATTTGGTATTGTGGAGGTTGGGAATTGTCAAAACCGGAAGTATTATAGCAAGGATTAGATTCATAGTAATTTTGACTCCACGGTTGACATTGATAATCATTATGAGGACCACCACAATTTGTACAAGAAAAATTCGGTGAATTTTGAAACGATGTATCATTGAAGCTTTGATAGTACAGCTCTTGCTCATATGAATTTTGTGGAGGGAGGTTGAAATTGTTTTGAGGATAATTGGAAAAGTTCGGATTAAAATCATAAGTGTATGAATTTTCAGCTTCCGAAGCACAAAACGAACAAAATCCATTGATAATATTTCTACCACACCTCTCGCAAGTACACCGTTGACAATAAGTCGATGTCGGATCTAACGGATTTCCACACCCATCGCAATAACGTTGATTGAACGAAGACATCTGGGGCTGTGGAGGATAGATGGAGAAATTTGGCGGTTCATTGAAAGAATTTGGATTAGAATCATAAGCGAATGAAGTTTCAGCTTTCGAAGAGTAACACATACAAAGTCCACGACTAAATCTACATTCGTTGCAAAAACATCGGTCACAAAGGGAACCATCTTTTAACGGATCTCCACAATTAAAGCAATTATGTGGGTTAAATGAAGACGGCTGTGGCTATGGTGGGTAATCAGAAAAATTTGGTGATTCATTGGAAGAATTTAGATTTGTATTAACAAATGATTTGCACCAATTACAATATCCGTTACTACAATTACCCCCACACTACTCACAAATACACTTGTAACAACGATACACATTCTCCATCGGACTTTTGCAATGACAACAATGATAGCCGAGAGATGCCATAAGAATTAAACAAAAGAGGGATAAAGAGATAGAATTAAATGGTTTAGAGGATAAAGAAGATTATTTTTGGGTTTTGAGAAAAATTGAAAAACATAAAAGAAAAACGGAAATAAATTTGAAAAGAAAATATTTTTGGGTTTTTATAATAAGAAAAATATTTACAAATGAAAGTGAAAACTTCACGAGGAAGGGTCTTCAAAACACGAATCGATACTCGGAAATCATGAACTCACTTCAACCCTCCCCGGCAGCGGCGCAAAAAATTGATACGTCAATTATAGTTCAAGGAATTACACAGGAAATATGTAAAACCTCGAGTTCGTTGTCCCGACAAAGGTGTGAATGGAATTTGTGATCTCGGGATCGTGAATCGTGTAGTGAATAGGAATAAGAGTGAGGTATTTGGGATTTTATAAACTAAGATAATGAAATTATAACTAAAAACAATTAATAAGGCAAGAGAAATAATTAACTAAAGCCTACTTAACTAAAAACGCAAGGGAAACATAAAAACGCTTAAAACCCGGGCTAATCCCGAGCTTTAAAAGTGAAAACTAAGGAATATTAACCCTAGGTATGAAATAATATTTTTCCTAAGTCCTAAATGATAAAATAAAATTTTAGAAAAAAGAATTATATTTTTTTGATTTTTATTTAATTTTATATGAATTAAAAACTAATTTAAAGATATTAAATATTTAAAAATATTAAAAATTTTCAGAAAAATCTGAGAATTTTATAAAAACTAACAGATGTGCTAAGTATGTGTAGAAATGGGAAAATAAGCTAAAGAGAATCGAAAGGGCTTAAAAGAAATAAAGAGGGAAAGAATGGCAAAGAAATCCCAAGGGTGCTAGTGGTAGTGAGTGTGTATGTAAGGTGTAGTGATGGAGGAGATCACAAGTTCGAACCTTTTGCCCTCTTTTTGCTATTCTATATATATATTTTTTATTTTTCTTTTTGAAATTTGAAAATAAGCTAAAGATTAAGAGCTTTTTGTGAAATGAAGATTTTTAGAAAACTTCAATAAGCTAGAAATAAGGCAAATTAAATAACAATAATGGTTTAAAATTTTTAAAAGCTAAAAGGTTCAATTTAAAGGTTATTTTAAGAGGCAATAAGCAAATGAGAAGTGAAATAAGCTAAAAACTCCTAAGGCTACTCAACTAAGCACAATTGAGTAAGGAAAAGCAAAAAAAGGGGAAATAAGCACTGTGTTGGAGATTGTTGATATAAATAATGCCTAAACACGTTATTAATATTTTTCGATATCTCGACGTTTAGATAATCACAAAATGTAAAATCATTAATCGGAAAATTATGACGTAAACAAGTATTTAGTTGTAAATATCTATTTCTACAACTCAAATTACTTAAGGTATGAATGAACTAATGCTTAATGCATTATATGATCAAATGAACATTTTCTTAATAACTAGATTTTTTATAAAACATCAAAAACATTTTATATATTTTTGAAAAACATTTTTGGTATTAAATAAAAATGTTTAATCTTTTATAAAAATATGAATTCAAATTTTTAACCAAAATCAGTTAAAATGTTTCAGAAAAACCTTCCCCACAAAAGGACAAAATTGGCCAACGTTCAGTAGGGGCGGCCCCCTTAATTTTGCTAGGCGGCCCCCTTAATAATTAAGGGGACCGCCCCCGCTCCAGTAGGCCTCCAGCTGTCCAGTTTTTCTCCTATAAATACCAGCCTTCTCCTGGATTTTTACTCACCTTTTGCACACTAAAACTTTCTGTTCTAAATCCTTTCTAAACATTGTAAATCCTTTGATCATATTTTCTTAAGCATTGGTTTCTAAGTGATCCAAGCTTTCACCACCAAAAGTGCAAAAGAAGAACTCTACTTCAACTAGTGAAGAAGTGTTATTACTTACCTCATTCAATTGTGTTGTTGTGTAAAGTATTGTATAGTTGTGATTAGTAGATCTAAGTGTAATTACGTAGTGGTGTTGTAAATTAGTTGTGAAGTAGTTGTGAATAAGTAGTTGTGAAGTAGTCGTGAAGAAGTAGTCGTGAAGCCGTTGTAAAGCTGTCGTGATTAAGTCGTGTAGAAGTTGTGTATAAGTTGTGAGATTGGTTCTAGCTACGATTAGGACTCGACATCTAGCTTTGTGTCGTTAAGCCGGTGTAAGCTAAAGTTGTGTAAGGTTTCTCCGCCATAAGGGAGTTTGTTGACATAGTGAAGAAAACTCTCGAGTAGGTGACTCGAGGAGTGGAGTAGGGCAAGGAAGGTGTCCTTGTAGCCGAACCACTATAAATCTCCGTGTTGTGGTTTGATCTTTCCATCTCTCTCTCTTATTTCATTATATTTACCTTACTTGCATTACTTATCTATATTTGTTTATATATGTTCATACTGATCAAGAGTTGAATTCACATAAGATAGAATCGAAGTTTTAAAAAGTAAACAAAAGTTTTCATAAATTAAAAAGACGTAAAACTATTCAACCCCCCTTCTAGTTTTCCACAATTGGTATCAAGAGCCACGTCAAACAAGATTTTTAAAATAAACTGTATTTTAAAACTTGAAACAATCTATGGAATCTGAAAAATATTTAGAAGGGCAATCTATGCAAAGACCACCACTATTTAAAAGTGATGGATTTTTATATTGGAAAAATCGATTCGAAACTTATGTGAAGTCAAAAGATCTAGATCTTTGGCATGTTATTACTAATGGTGATTTTTTACCTATTCAACATAATCTTGAAATTAAAAAGGATGAAATTGTACCTTTTGAAAAACAAAGTGATGATTTAAAAAAGAAAACTTTCTAAAAATAATGAGGCTAAAATGGTTATTTATAATGCGTTACCATGTAAAGAATACGAAAGAATCTTTATGTGCGAAACCGCAAAAGAAATTTGGAATTCTTTACTAATAACTCACCAAGGTAATAGTCAAGTCAAAGATAATAAAATAGATCTTCTTGTTCAACAATATGAACAATTCACGATTCCGGAAGAGGAATCAATTAATAATGCATTTGCTAGATTTAACACAATCATCACAAGTTTAAAGGCACTTGATGAGAGTTTTTCTAGTAAGAATTTTGTCAGGAAATTTCTTAGGGCTCTTCATCCAAAATGGCGAGCTAAAGTTACGGCGATTGAAGAATCAAAGAACTTGTCAACTCTTCAACTTGACGAGTTGATTGGCAACTTGAAAGTCTACGAAGCAATAATCAAGAAAGACTTCGAGATGGTCAAAGGAAAGAAAGAGCAAAGCAAGTCAATCGCGTTGAAAGCTATGAAAGCATCAAGTGACGAGGATAGCTCAACCTCCGAAAGTAATGATGAAGAATATGCCATGGCCGTAAGAGACTTCAAGAAGTTTTTCAAAAGACGAGGAAGATTCGTTAGACAACCACATGACGAAAGGAAAACACTCCAAAGAAACAAAGACGAAAAAGGTAGCAAGAGCGAGAGGAAGTGCTTCAAATGCGGTGATCCAAATCATCTCATTGGAAGATGTCCTTTGATGTCAAAGGAGCAAAACCAAAAGGCGTTCATTGGAGGTGCATGGAGTGATAGTGAAGAAGACGAGAAAGAAACCACAAAAGAGGAGAAGTGTCTTATGGCTAAGACATCAAGTGAGGTACGTTCCAAAACCGAACACTTTAGTGATGAAAATTTATCATTAGATGAAAAAGACCTAGATAACGAATATAATAGGTTATGTATAATAGGTCAAAAAGTAATGACTAAAAATAAATCACTAAAACACATAAATAACCAATTAGAAAAAGAAATACTAGAATTAAAAATTAAACTACATAACTTAGAAAAAGGCAAAGAAGTCTTTGAATGTAGAACTTGTCAAGAAACTAAAAATGAAAACGAAATACTTAAGGAAGAAATTTGTAGACTTAACAAATTTGAAAATAGTAGTAATTCTCTTAGGGATATAATAAGCATTCAAAGAATGTCAGGAGATAAAACCGGATTAGGATTTAACTCAACTAAGGCTACAACTAGTGAAACTAAAAATGTAAAGTTTGAAAGTGAAACTAGTAATCAAAAAATATTGGAGTCAAAGCCTAAATATATACTTATAAAAGATAGAAAAATACCCATAGCCAATAATGAGGAAATAGAATCTTTCTACAAACCATCTTTAAAAACCGAAGTAGAAAACTCTAAACCAAAGCTTAGGTCAAAAACACCTCCTCCTAGAAGACCACCTAGTCCTCACCCTCGGCCTAAAACACCTCAACCTAAAAGAAACCAAAATAGACCAAACCGTCATAATAATAGTTACCCAATGTGGAATTACCCGAATCCACCAAGCTTCAATCCTTGGGGAATACTTCCACCATACATGCATCCTAGTCAACTACAACCCATTTTTGGTTCAAACAACTTTGGATCAATGAGACAATGGGGACCAAGTGGCTAAATTGCTATCTCATTGGATTATGAGCATCTCTTCCTTGATTGACTTTTACAAGTCAAACATAAACGCTTTGAAGCGCTTGAAGACCACGTGTTGAAGACTAAAAGGTACGCCCTTCTTTCATGTTCATCATTATGTGCGTTGATTAATGAACTAGCAAATTGCATGCCCCCATAAGTTTTAATGTCTAGTTTAGTTAGTACTTGTATGGTAGTTAGTAGATAATCACTTATACATATACATAATATATATATATATATATATATATATATATATATATATATATATATATATATATATATATATATATATATATATATAAATATATCCGCACATAACCTAGATACGTCATTTGTTGACTATCTAGAACTAAAAGAAATTGTTCGTCCTCGAACCTTTTCTTCCCCCTTTGCCTCTTTTGAACTTTAACGTTCAACACGAAAATCTTCCGTGTCCACTGTCACATAACTCATGGTGATGAAGAGAAGTGAGTTAAGTGGATTAACGTAGAAGTAGCATTTTGACCGTCGAGTCAAGAAAACTATGGATGAAACAAACTCCCATCGCCGTCAGCACCTATCTCCGTCATTACCTCATCATTTCTTAACTCCATTCAACATCCCACGTTTACACACAAATAAATATATATATATATATATATATATATATATATATATATATATATATATATATTATATATATATATATACATATATATATATATATATATATATATATATATACATATATATACTATATATATACACATATATATATATATATATATATTATATATATATATATTATATATATATATATATGCACTTTTACTCTCACCCCCTAACACATTTATCGACTTGACATCTTGATCTTTTTATCCAAAATTCTCAAGAAATGTTTTCTTAACGAAATGTTAATAAAATGTCAAGTATTCCTTCCTCGTGCCAATAAAACCCAACGTATTTTTGATATATAATATATATATATATATATATATATATATATATATATATATATATATAATATATATTAATATATATATTATACATAAAATTATTTTACTATCAGAAACTAAACCCGAACTAATTTCAAGTTTGGTAGGCGGCCCCCTTAATGTTTAAGGGGACCGGCTAGTAAACGGGGGCGGTCCCCTTAATAATTAAGGGGACCGGCCTACTGTAGCTTCCAAAAACGTTTTTCTTCCAAAAATTTTTACCAAACACCCCACTTTTCAAACACACCCATACTTGCTGCTGCTGTGAACGAACCTCAACTCAAAAACCATTCACCAAATCACCATCTCCGACTAATTTCACAAGGGGCAAACACTTGTATCTTGATTAGCAACACATTTTGTAAGTTTTCTAATTCACATTTCATCTAATTCCATTCAATTTTGAGTCTAATCATAATTAGGTCTTTTACTAAACTTTCTTTTAATCCAAATTTTGTTAAAATTAAGTCTAGAAATCTTATAACCAAATGCTCCCCATAGGATTAGAATGCTTAATCAACCTAGAAACTAAGTAATTAAAAAAAACCATTATGTCAAACTAATCACTCCTTTTCAAAACTACTCACATTGTTGAATTATGCCATAAACACTTGTTAAAACTAATCACATTGGTTTATTACAACTCACAAATCCTAAAAATATATTTTTCGAATCATAAAAAATGTTTTTGTTAAATATAAGAGAGTGTTTGGATTAGGAGCTAGAATCATCGAAATTTGATCAAAATTAAGTTCATAACTACTTGTCAAGTTTATAAACACGCAATTAGTTGTTTTAAGTCATCAAGATACATAATTCATATGTATATTGAAATTTTACTAGTTATTTTCTTATTTAAAGGAGCGTTTGGCACAACATTTTGAAAGAAATTTTTGAGTCAAAATCTAAGTTACTTAACACTCGTAAGAAATAGCTAGATATACAATCCAATGTTTGTCTAGCCACATTTCAAAGTAGTTTATGACGTATAAAAGAACGTTCGAATATTTTTGATTTCTTATCATAATGTCCCTATAACTATTCTTTAACATCATAAAATACATTTTAAGCGAGTTAAAAATTAAAACTAAGGAACATTGTAAACTACTTCTTAGGATTTAAGTTTTAGAGTCGAAGTATGTTTACGTTCCACATATGTAGCATATATAATATATGCATGTCATTTTCTTATTTTTCTTTGTTTTGTTGCTTTCTTGTATAGGTGAAAATGCCCAAAACTACATTCGGTGATGTCTCAAAAACAAAAGAATACATTCCTAAAGTCTCTGCCACTCCAGGCATTTCTCCCGCTGTTGCTTGTTTCTATCGTCCCATTGAAGATAGAAATATTCATGAAGGGAGAGTTGTCTATCCATCATTCTATGAATCCGACTATATCGAACGAATGTTTTCCAACGTTCGTCTTGATTGTCTCTACAAAATCAATGAGCTTATCATTCCCCGCTTTGTTCTTGACTTCTATAGCCAAGTGACGGTGCAAACCGATCCCAATGGCTGTATCCTCATATCCTTTATGATTCAACATGAATTCATTACTCTTACTCTCGCTCAATTCGGTCAAATTCTAGGAATCCCTACTCCGGTCAAGCTGTCTTCTCTAATGAGTGGGATCTCTCATCTCTTGAGCAATATCGACCTCAACAGGGTCCTTACTACTCTGAGATTCCATCCTCTGAAGAAATTCGTCAATATCTTGGGCTAGATCGTGGTACGACTAGCCGGAGGATCAAGTCAAAATACGTTGACATCCATGCTAACCAAATCCTCCTCAAGGAGTTACGCCCCGACATAAAGCGTTGGGAAGAACTCATTCGTGAGAATGCATTCGGTACTGGTGGTCACCGTGATCATGTCACGACGAGCATAGCTCATATGTTGTATTGTATTGTTGCTGAATAGCCATACAATTTGGCATATCTCTTTGTCTTCCGTATCATGTCCGCCAAAAACACTCATAATGCAAATCTCCCGTATGGCATGTTTCTCACTCGCCTCTATAATCATGTCATGATGCATTATCCACATCTTCAGAGTCCAATTTACGAGTCTGTTCAACCGGTCCTTAATCCACTTGTTCGTGTCCGTGAACGTCGCCCTCGAAGCGACAAGGGAAAATCTCGTAAATCTGTCTCACTTCCACCTCGTGGTTCCACGTCACATCGAGGAGACGATGATGATGTGTATGATGATGATGATGAGGAGGGCACAACACGTGCTAGTAACCCCATCACCTAGGACCTTCGTTCAAAATCTTCCGGATCTTGATTACACCGAGTATCAAGTTCCTTCTCCTTCCGAACGAACAGACGAACTACTGTTTGAAAGACAAACCGAACTACTCAACACCACACAGCAGATGCACCAAGAAGTACGAGGCGGTTTCAAGTCTATTGGAAAGACACTTGGAAGGATTTTTGGAAAGAAGAAGAAATAGACATGTTTGATGAGTGTTTAGTTGATTATTATCGATGTTATGATTAGACATTTATATGTAGTATTATTATCTTAACATTTGTTTGCTATGACTTTTATTATGTTAGATGATAAACTTATTAGAACTAAGCTACTAGTTTATTTGATATAATATGCATATGCTTCTAATATGATTTTTTTTCTAGTCTTAAATATGTATATTATTTTAATATGCAATTGATAATATTTAATCATTCTTGATGTACATGATCCAAATAGAACTTGCTGCAACAACAGCCTAAAGATGACCTTTTTCTGGAAAATTTTCAAATTTGGTCGCCTGGGAAAACACCAGATGGGCGGCCCCCTTAATTACCTAGGCGGTCCCCTTAATTTTAAGGGGGCCGCCCAACAATTAAGGGGACCGGCCATCTGGACAGTAAAATTTACTGTTTTCTTTTGCATCTTGTGACCACTTTTACCTAGCCCCAGCTACCATTTCTCCTTATGGACGAACTGGTATTGGAATCTTCCTACAAATCCTCAAAAATCAACCTAAACAAACCACATTTTTATACTATAAATTCCCTCCCTACAATCACCTCTCATTCCATCATCCTTCATCATCCAAAACCACCATGTTTTCACCAAAACCCTCCATCTCTAAGACTCCAAGGTAGCAAAGACTTGTTATCATACCACCAAAACAACCTTTCATAGACCTAACCCAAGATGACATCAAAACTCTATCACCACCACCTCAAAATTCATCCCCAAGTGCAACTAATGCACCATCAAAAACACCCTCCACCCATGGAGCTTCATCTTCCTCCATTCCATCCACTTCATCCATCAATGACTACATCCACACTCACCTAACATCATCACCAAGAGCATCATCACCACCATCTACTCAAGAACCTTCATACACCCAACTTGCCATTTCCTTATCACCCATCACACCCCTTGATGCTCACTTTTCACCATCACCAACCCCACAACCATTCTTTCCTATACCTTGGGCAATGCTTGAAGCCCATGGTGATAATTGTCTTTGTTGCATCCATAACCGGACCTTAATCTTTGGTCTTAGAGATGAGATACACTACATGTTTTCATCTCTTGAAAACATGATTGCCAACCCACTACCACCACCTCCTCCACCTCCTTCACCCACTACACCACCACCACCTCCATTTTCACCCAATTAAGCATATGCAATGCTTAAAAATAATTTTTCAAAACCTTCTTGTAAGCAAGCTCCATGGAAGACCATGTACTTCTAGGACGATTATGTAGTTTCATTAGTTGTTTTTGTTTGTATGCTTGCATGCTTCATGTTGTAATCTTTTGGTTGTGTATTTATACACAACACTTTTATTAAATGAATGATCTTATTCTATATGCTTGCTTATTGTTGTTACATATACTTGTGCTTCTAACATTTTTTTTTGCAAGCGTTCCATAGCTCGTTTCCTTGGTGCCCCCAAACGAGGGGGAGTACACATCAAGGGGGAGTTCTTGTCCCGACAAATTTGATTCTAAAACTTGTCGGCTTAACCTTTTTAATTCTACAAAAAGGGGGAGAAATAGATGTAAACTCACTAAATACTTGTCTAAAAAACTAATTTTTAGATTTAATGAGTTTAGATTTTGTAATCATCAAAAAGGGGGAGATTGTTGATATAAATAATGCCTAAACACGTTATTAATATTTTTTGATATCTCGACGTTTTGATAATCACAAAATGTAAAATCATTAATCGGAAAATTATGACGTAAACAAGTATTTAGTTGTAAATATCTATTTCTACAACTCAAATCACTTAAGGTATGAATGAACTAATGCTTAATGCATTATATGATCAAAGAAACATTTTCTTAATAACTAGATTTTTTATAAAACATCAAAAACATTTTATATATTTTTGAAAAACATTTTTGGTATTAAATAAAAATGTTTAATCTTTTATAAAAATATGAATTCAAATTTTTAACCAAAATCAGTTAAAATGTTCCAGAAAAACCTTCCCCACAAAAGGACAAAATTGGCCAACGTTCAGTAGGGGCGGCCCCCTTAATTTTGCTAGGCGGCCCCCTTAATAATTAAGGGGACCGCCCCCGCTCCAGTAGGCCTCCAGCTGTCCAGTTTTTCTCCTATAAATACCAGCCTTCTCCTGGATTTTTACTCATCTTTTTCACACTAAAACTTTCTGTTCTAAATCCTTTCAAAACATTGTAAATCCTTTGATCATATTTTCTTAAGTATTGGTTTCTAAGTGATCCAAGCTTTCACCACCAAAAGTGCAAAAGAAGAACTCTACTTCAACTAGTGAAGAAGTGTTATTACTTACCTCATTCAATTGTGTTGTTGTGTAAAGTATTGTATAGTTGTGATTAGTAGATCTAAGTGTAATTACGTAGTGGTGTTGTAAATTAGTTGTGAAGTAGTTGTGAATAAGTAGTTGTGAAGTAGTTGTGAAGAAGTAGTCGTGAAGTAGTCGTGAAGAAGAAGTCGTGAAGAAGTCGTGAAGCCGTTGTAAAGCTGTCGTGAAGAAGTCGTGATTAAGTCGTGTAGAAGTTGTGTATAAATTGTGAGATTGGTTCTAGCTACGATTAGGACTCGACATCTAGCTTTGTGTCATTAAGCCGGTGTAAGCTAAAGTTGTGTAAGGTTTCTCCGCCATAAGGGAGTTTGTTGACATAGTGAAGAAAACTCTCGAGTAGGTGACTCGAGGAGTGGAGTAGGGCAAGGAAGGTGTCCTTGTAGCCGAACCACTATAAATCTCCGTGTTGTGGTTTGATCTCTCCATCTCTCTCTCTTATTTCATTATATTTACCTTACTTGCATTACTTATCTATATTTGTTTATATATGTTCATACTGATCAAGAGTTGAATTCACATAAGATAGAATCAAAGTTTTAAAAAGTAAACAAAAGTTTCATAAATTAAAAAGATGTAAAACTATTCAACCCCCCTTCTAGTTTTCCACAATTGGTATCAAGAGCCACGTCAAACAAGATTTTTAAAATAAACTGTATTTTAAAACTTGAAACGATCTATGGAATCTGAAAAATATTTAGAAGGGCAATCTATGCAAAGACCACCACTATTTAAAAGTGATGGATTTTTATATTGGAAAAATCGATTCGAAACTTATGTGAAGTCAAAAGATCTAGATCTTTGGCATGTTATTACTAATGGTGATTTTTTACCTATTCAACATAATCTTGAAACTAAAAAGGATGAAATTGTACCTCTTGAAAAACAAAGTGATGATTTAAAAAAGAAAACTTTCTAAAAATAATGAGGCTAAAATGGTTATTTATAATGCGTTACCGCGTAAAGAATACGAAAGAATCTTTATGTGCGAAACCGCAAAAGAAATTTGGAATTCTTTACTAATAACTCACCAAGGTGATAGTCAAGTCAAAGATAATAAAATAGATCTTCTTGTTCAACAATATGAACAATTCACGATTCCGGAAGAGGAATCAATTGATAATGCATTTGCTAGATTTAACACAATCATCACAAGTTTAAAGGCACTTGATGAGAGTTTTTCTAGTAAGAATTTTGTCAGGAAATTTCTTAGGGCTCTTCATCCAAAATGGCGAGCTAAAGTTACGGCGATTGAAGAATCAAAGAACTTGTCAACTCTTCAACTTGACGAGTTGATTGGCAACTTGAAAGTCTACGAAGCAATAATCAAGAAAGACTTCGAGATGGTCAAAGGAAAGAAAGAGCAAAGCAAGTCAATCGCGTTGAAAGCTAGGAAAGCATCAAGTGACGAGGATAGCTCAACCTCCGAAAGTGATGATGAAGAATATGCCATGGCCATAAGAGACTTCAAGAAGTTTTTCAAAAGACGAGGAAGATTCGTTAGACAACCACATGACGAAAGGAAAACACTCCAAAGAAACAAAGACGACAAAGGTAGCAAGAGCGAGAGGAAGTGCTTCGAATGCGGTGATCCAAATCATCTCATTGGAAGATGTCCTACGATGTCAAAGGAGCAAAACCAAAAGGCGTTCATTGGAGGAGCATGGAGTGACAGTGAAGAAGACGAGAAAAAAACCACAAAAGAGGAGAAGTGTCTTATGGCTAAGACATCAAGTGAGGTACGTTCCGAAACCGAACACTTTAGTGATGAAAATTTATCATTAGATGAAAAAGACCTAGATAACGAATATAATAGGTTATGCATAATAGGTCAAAAAGTAATGACTAAAAATAAATCACTAAAACACATAAATAACCAATTAGAAAAAGAAATACTAGAATTAAAAATTAAACTACATAACTTAGAAAAAGGCAAAGAAGTCTTTGAATGTAGAACTTGTCAAGAAACTAAAAATGAAAACGAAATACTTAAGGAAGAAATTTGTAGACTTAACAAATTTGAAAATAGTAGTAATTCTCTTAGGGATATAATAAGCATTCAAAGAATGTCAGGAGATAAAACCGGATTAGGATTTAACTCAACTAAGGCTACAACTAGTGAAACTAAAAATGTAAAGTTTGAAAGTGAAACTAGTAATCAAAAAATATTGGAGTCAAAGCCTAAATATATACTTATAAAAGATAGAAAAATACCCATAGCCAATAATGAGGAAATAAAAGCTTTCTACAAACCATCTTTAAAAACCGAAGTAGAAAACTCTAAACCAAAGCTTAGGTCAAAAAAACCTCCTCCTAGAAGACCACCTAGTCCTCACCCTCGGCCTAAAACACCTCAACCTAAAAGAAACCAAAATAGACCAAACCGTCATAATAATAGTTACCCAATGTGGAATTACCCGAATCCACCAAGCTTCAATCCTTGGGGAATACTTCCACCATACATGCATCCTAGTCAACTACAACCCATTTTTGGTTCAAACAACTTTGGATCAATGAGACAATGGGGACCAAGTGGCTAAATTGCTATCTCATTGGATTATGAGCATCTCTTCCTTGATTGACTTTTACAAGTCAAACATAAACGCTTTGAAGCTCTTGAAGACCACGTGTTGAAGACTAAAAGGTACGCCCCTCTTTCATGTTCATCATTATGTGCGTTGATTAATGAACTAGCAAATTGCATGCCCCCATAAGTTTTAATGTCTAGTTTAGTTAGTACTTGTATGGATTCTGAGGTGACTGTTTTTACCATTTACAATTCAAATCTAATTGAAACCTAACAAACCACTGAGTATTAGTTTGATGGACTAAATGAACTCAGAGAACACCAAAAGCGAATACTAAAATGGCTTAATCCTATGATGGCTTATCTAGATAAGTTAACACCCTAAACTCTATAACAACCAACTTAGTTTCATTAAATCCTTCAAAACAGCTTAAATCCTCCTACAAACAATTCAATTATACTGAATTAAGCAAGTTTAAACTTCACAAATTGGCAAATGAACAACAAACATCCAAATTTACCCATTTCTGGTACAGTTCCAAACACTCCTTAAGGGATACTGATTTTTGATTTTCAAAGGATTTAGACTGAAATAAAATGAGATTTGCAAGACAATTGTAAAACTGACTACATTAAGCATAAGTAAGTGAAAATCAACTGGAAATAAGCATTGAAAATAAGCTAACAGGAATGAGCTATATTTTTGGTTTATAAGACTTTTATTATGAAAACATGAACACTGATATCAAAATCAGTAAGATAACACTTATAAGCAATAAATGACAGATATAAGCACATAAAAGCTAAATAATGAAGCAAATAAGCAGATGCAATAAGCACAGAGCAAAATTAAGCTAAGAATGTAATTAAGCAAACTAAATTCTGATTAAAACTTGAAAATGAGTACAAATTTTTTAAAAGGAATACAAATCTGAACTGACCTTAAGAGCTGATAATAAGCTAAACCTACACTACTCCTAAATTCGACCTAAATTACCCACTACTCCTAACAACCCTAAATCTGAGTGAAGAGAGGGCTATTTATAGCCTTTGAGGAAGGATCTAGAGCTTTAATCTTCACCATCCAATCTTCAATTCGTCATCAAAATCATCCACAGCCCTTGGATCATGTGGGTGACGTGCCTCAACCAATCACAGGCCGTCCTTTGTCCACATGGCATTCGCAATGCTCAGTCCCATGTGTCAGACGTGGCAGAAGGGGTTTCTAGAACCATTGTACGGGTAAAAATTGGGACTGGGTGAATTTAGGGAAGACGGTTCAACAGTAAAAGGCGGGGAACAATTTTTTTATTGTTTGATGACATCAAATAAGTACATTTTATTAGCATCATGTATCCTATGTATATTGCTTGTTTTTGTATTATTTTATATGGGAATTGATACTTAATCGCTTACTTTTGTAATTCTCAGTTATAAACAAGCATTTGGTGAAAGTTAGCTATTATGGACATAAAATGGAGCAAAATGATCAAGATTGGAAAAGTCTGCTGAATTGAAGAGATTAAAGACCATTGCCTGACTTTGAAGCATGCGCCGCATCTGATTTTATCATGCGTCGCATATGAAACTTTGGTCAACGAAGAAGAACCAACTTTTTCTACTCCAGATACGCCGCATCGGACCAATCCGATGCGCCGTATCGGCCATACACAATCCTTACCAAGAAATCAAGTGGAGATTAGAAGCTTAATGAAGAAGTCAAGATTACAAGTCGACACTTGAAGATGCTTTCGTATTTTGGCCATAAAATCTTCATCCGGACTCCGTTTTAGTTGATTCAAGCGGCCACGGAAAGAGAAAAAGGAGATCTACCTGTATCTGAAGGAGATGCGGTGCATCAGGTCTTTAGATGCGCCGTATTGGGAGATGCTCCATATCAGATTTATAGATGCGCCATATCGGGTCAGTTTCAAACTTGGAGGCTACGTTTACTTATAGATGCGGCGCATCTAACTCTCTAGATGCATCGTATCGACCCAGATTTCAGAATCTATAAATACCAAACTCATTAACGAATTAGGGCATCTTTGGGAACCCTTAGGGCCATTCCCAGACGATCAAAGCCTCTCAAAACAGCAGAAGATCACCCTTGAAGACCCAATTATACTGGAAGAACATCTCTTATCATTGTTATATTACTTAATCATTCGGTTAGCGTATCATATTCTTTATGTTTAATACTCTATTCGTCTTGATTATAGTTTTGTATTTTGTTACAGAGATTATGGGCTAACACCCTTAGGTGTTAGCCATGTTTATGAAGTTTTATTAGTTTTTATGATTTTGTCGATGTGTTTGCTTTGTTATTGGATTGGGTGCGTGTCGATAAAAACTCGTTTATTGCTTATAACTAGTAGAAGTCTATGTAACTAGGTTATGATCCTTATAACTTTAATTGATGTGACTTAACTACCTGTAATTGTGGTTGCTTAGGTTGAGTTATTTGCGTGTTAACCCGAATCTCTATTAGGAATCATTGTTTGGCATAAACGGAACGTGTCTACAACCTAATAGGACTAGTAGCGTGTAATACCGAACTAGGTTAGATGGTTTAAAGCAATAAGTTAGTATTGATGCTAGACGAGTCACTATGATCATGTCCTCTTTCCCACCACGATGGTAGGTTATTTAATCGTGACAGGATTAATAATCGGATTGGCGACAAAACAATTGAATGAATTAAAACAAGTAGACATAAGCATGTATAACTATAAAATGGATTAGACGCGGCTAACCCGTTCTTCCTATCTATCTTCATCTATCTTTAATTTGCTTTTAATTAGTTTAATATTTATTTTCTCGTATTTAGTTTAATTAAACACACAAAATCTTGATAGCCTCTCAGGCTAAAACCCCAAAAATATTTACTTGCTTTCTAGGTTAGTTAGTTTAGTAATTAGAATACCTTTAGATCACTTTAGCTTCGCTCCTAGTGAACGACCCTTGCTTACCTAAAAACTATCTACATTGATCGGGTACACTACTCGTGAGTGTTTAGAGTCTATAGGTTAGTTCGGCAGTAAATAAATTTAAAACTTGGTTGATTTTTATAGACCTAAAAAAACACATTAGCGGGGAACAATTTTTTTATTGTTTAATGAAATGTTTGACCGGGTTGGGTGGTGGGTTTGACTGGGGTCCGGGTTTGGATTTTATAAAAAGGGAGATGGGCTAAAATGGTTGGGCTGGGTTTTGATTTTGTTTAAAGGATTTGTTTTAAGGATTTTATTTGAAATGGGATTTAATCATTAGGGGCCAAATCTGCCAAATAAGGAAAGTCACACCAAGGACTGTTTTTGACAATTTGAAATAATCCAAGGGCTTGTGAAGAAATATAGTGCTCAAATCTTGAAAATGCTTCCTCTCTTGACTTTAAATTCTTCTTTTGTTTCTCGTGCTCGGGTTTTCTGGGGTTTTTCTTGATTTTTGTCCATTTTTCTGAATATCCGTACCTGCATATAAACAAACGCAAAAACGCAAATATCTTTGGCATTTTGGTTAGTTTTTGGTCATTTTGGTCTTAATTTGGTCAAATAAAGGTATGTGTTTAAGCACATACCAAATGCCTCTTCTTTTGCTGCTAAATCTTTTAATAATTCTAATAGAAGGGCTGTTAATAATACTAATAACACCAGAGGGAATACTATTAATACTGTGAATAGAGGACCAAATCCTAATCTGAATTGTAAAGACTGTGGTAAAATTGGACATACTATTGATAGGTGTTTTGAACTTGTTGGATTTCCTCCTAATTTCAAGAAATTTCCTAACACTGGTGTTAAACAAAACTGCAATGCTAATAAGGTTGATGTTAAGAATTATGATAAACAGTCATCTGTCAATCTCGCTACTGCTTTTACTTCTGAACTGATGAGGAAAATGTTCTCATTGATCAATGATACTCCTTCTCGAAGCATACATGCTAATATGGCAGGTAGTGCCTCTTTCTTTAATGGAAATGAGTGGTTTAACATAAATTTTTCCAAATATTTTGTTGCTAACTTTGGTCTTATGGTTAAAACTGTTACTTTGGGTTGGATTATTGATTCTGGTGCCAATCAGCGTCTTACCGTTTCTACTAATGGTATGTTTAATGTGGTTGATGTGTCTGGATTAAATATTACTGCGGGTCATCCTAATGGTACTCTTGCTACCATTAGTCATGTCGGCAATCTTAGGCTGACCTGCAATGTTGTTGTGTATGATGTTTTAGTTGTGCCTGGTTACTGTGTTAGTCAATTATATATGAATAAGCTTATCAGAGATAGTAAGATGTTTGTCGGTTTTGATGAGGATAAATATTATATTCATGACTTGAAAAGGGAGACTGTTCTGGGGACATGTAGTGAGTCTGGTGGATTATACTTGTTTGATATGTATAGTGGCAATTATGTGAGTATGTCTAATATGGTTATAAGTTTTAATGTTTCTAAAGACTTATGGTATTCCAGACTTGGTCATCCTGCTGACCAAGTTCTGTCTGTTCTTAAAAATGATCTTAAACTGTCTAAATCTGTTCATGTGTCTGCATGTGAAACCTGTTATAGGGCAAAACAAATAAGGGAACATTTCCGTTTAAGTGATCACAAGTCTGAGAAGCTTGGTGAACTTGTTCATCTTGACTTGTGGGGCCCTTATAAGGTTTCTAACAAAGAAGGGTTTAAGTATTTCTTAACCATTGTTGATGACTTCTCAAGGGTTGTTTGGGTATATCTTCTTAAATCTAAGGATGAAGTCTTTGATGTTGATAAGGTTTTATTTGGAACCTTTTTAAGGGGTCATTTAAGCCCAAAATCGTATAAATATGATCAAATATTGCCTTAAATTGTTTCTTTTTGTATTTTAGGTACTTGGGACGAGAATTCTGAAAATTGGCACTTTTTGGACGTATTTGGACGAAAAAGAGAAGAAAATGACGAAGTCGCAAAATTCTGTCAGACATGGGAGTCTGACAGTGTCACAAGCTACAACGTGACACCATCATTTGTTAATCAGGCTGGATTTCTAGTGGAAAGCTACCAAGTGACGCCCCAGAAGAATCTGAAGACACTATAACCTGATGCCGACAGGTGTTAATTGAAGATGGGAGTCACGTTTTAAGCTAACAAGAGATGGCCCAGACGGTTTATCATGTGACGACCTCAAGTCATTCCTGACGTCGTCATAACGGCGACTTGCACAAGACGAAACCCTAAACCACGGCGAGCTGATGGCGTCACACTTTGTAAGTGACGCCGTCACAATTGTAATCCTATATATATTTTCGCATGTTTTCATTATTAGAGAGACATCTTTGGGGGATATCTTAAAGTAGGGTTTTGGGAATAATTTTACAGCTTTTGTTAGGCTTTCAAAGCCCTTGAACTTCATGTTTCAAAAAAGATAAGTATCCCTTTAATCATTCGATATGTCTATGTATTGTTTGATTAATTGTTTATTTTTTTTTGCTTTAACATGCTAGCTTAAGTTTATTTGTGTTTGCTTCGATATAGTGAAACCTAGTTGTTGAATATTGATTTGTTGTCTCTTGTTTAGATGATTGCCTCACGTTAGGCTAAGAAAACTGGCTGACCTCTTATATGTAACTAGCTTGAACGTCTTAAAAAACGCAACCGTAGAGTGCACTATTGGTTTTTCTCGTTGTATTTATTGCGTAAATTACGGCTTGTAGATCCTAGAAAACTTAATAGACTTTAAGGTTTTTAGGGGAAACTAAGATTCATAGAGTTGGGGACTTCGGCACCTCCCCACGACCGATATTAAGGAATACAACGCTTCAACTAAAACAAAGACGTGACAATTGGACCGATCAATAGGAGATAACTTGGGAGTAATTAAATCTAAGTAAACACGTTTTCCCTATTATAAGAAGTCACCACTTCTACTTTTATTTTTATTTTTATTTAATTTAGTTACAATTAGATTTGGGTTAGTTGACTAGCAACTAATTTCGCTCACTCTTCTAAAACCCGAGATTCTAAACTACTTTCAAAAAATATAAAAATACAAAAAGAATCATCCCTCACCTCTATACCTATCTCGTCATACATCTTGACCTAACAACACTATTCCCCTAGAGAACGAACAATCTCCCGGATTTACCTATACTACACTACAGCGATTAGGTACACTGCCTAGAGGATTGTAAAACTTCTTTTCGAGGTTCTGCAAATCTCGCATCAAGTTTTTGGCGCCGCTGCCGGGGAATTGTTAATAGTTTAGGTTTGATTTCTATCTCGTTTAGGTTTACTCACTAGATTCCTAAAAACCTTTTCATTGACTCTTTCGTTCACCATTATGGAGAACGCGAATCCACCATACTACCAACCTGTTGGGAATTAAACCAACAGTTAGTACTGCCAGGTATAAAGTTACAACTGCTGAAGATTACACCAGCAGTACTAACTGAGTTAGTACTGCTAGTACAGAAGATTAGTACTACTTATGAGTTAAAGACAGAAACGCGTGTGGATATATATAGAAAAGATTTAATGTATATTCTATATAGTTAGAGTTATACGAATATTGTGCTTGATATAGTTATCTTGTAAAGGACTCCTTGTGTTATAAAAGGAGATCCTAGGTTAGGGTTTCAGCATCCCAGTCATACGTATCTTGTGAAAGCTTCAAGGTTGTTAAACCCTAGTGATAGTAAAAGATCACTCGTATTATCAATAATATTTAAGCTATTTGATTGGTTAAACTTTGTGTTCATACTTTCACTGTTCCATACATACAATCATATACATACAATACACATAATCTTCTAAGTGCTTTGTGGTAAATTCCGCGTGCTACTTAGCATATACTCAAAGTATCTCTAACAAAAGGCGTGTGTTTAGATCCTCTCAAGTGGTATCAGAGCCAGGTTCTGATACTTTGAATTAGAAGATCCAGAAGTACGTTTTCTCTTTCAACCAGGAAGATGGACATGGAAACTCCGCAAACCTCAATCCTTGCCAAACTCCCAATGCTCAAACAAAATGAACATGATCTCTGGAGGCTCAAAATTGAGCAGTACTTCATGGTGCAAGATTATGCACTATGGGATATCATTCTACATGGTGATTCTTTCAAACCAACAACTTCTTAAGAAACACTTGCTGATGGTTCCAAGACTACTAAACTCAACACTGAACCAGTCACCAATGATGAAAGGATCAAGATAATGATCTCAAAGCCAAGAGTTTGTTACTCATGGAAATTCCCAATGATCAGGTGTTGAACTTCAGTCATTATGAGACTGCAAAGACACTTTTTGCAGCAATTGTAGAAAGGTTTGGTGGTAATGAAGCCGCTAAGAAGGCACAAAGAACACTGCTGAAGCAAAGCTATGAGAATTTTAGTGCCACGAGCACTGAAACTCTTGATCAAGTCTTTAACAGGCTACAGAGCTTGCTGGTTTGAAGATAGTGATTCCACAAGAAGACCTAAACATGAAGTTTCTCAATAGCTTATCTACTGAATGGAACACCCATGTTGTTGTTTGGAGCAACAAACCTGAACTGGAGAAGATGACACTTAATGAGTTGTACAACAATCTTAAGATTGTTGAACAAAAGGTGAAAAAGACAGGAAGCACTAGTTCTGTGTCTGGAAACATGGCATTCTTGTCATCCCCCAGCAATAGCAGTCCTAAGGATGATCAAGATGTTTGTACTGCTAGCCCTAAAGTTAGTACTGCTAGTGTAAAAACTAGCACTGCTAGCTTGAGTGATGAAACTATCTATGCTTTTGTATCTGAGCAATCCAGTGGGTCTCAAATCTACAATGAAGATCTTATTCAAATTGATGAAGATGACTTGGAAGCAATGGACTTGAAGTGGCAAATGGCTTTGATAAGCATTAGGGCAAAGAAGTACTTTCAAAGGACTGGAAAGAAGCTTACTCTCAATGGAGGAGATGTTGCTGGCTATGAAAAATCCAAGGTGGAGTGTTACAACTGCCACAAGATGAGACATTTTGCCAGAGAATGAATAAGCCCTAGACAACAGGACAACAAGGGTAAAGGGTACAAAAGTCAACAGGGAAACAGGAGAACAGTGAATGTGGAAGAGACTTCTTCCAAGGCAATGGTAGTTGTTGATGGAGCTGGCTTTGACTAGAGCTTCATGGAAGAAGAGGAGGAACCAGCCAACTTGGGATTGATGGCCTTCTCAGACTCAGAGGTACATGAAGTTAAAAAGTGTTCTAATTCTTGTCCTGCTTTGAAAGAATATGAGTCACTTAAGAAACAATATGATAATCTTAGAATAGAGTTTAATGATGTGAACTTTAGTCTTTCAAATCATAAAAGAGGAATAGTTGTTTTAGAAGAGCAACTTACTTTTTATAGACAGAATGAATCAAACTTTACAGATGATATAGCTGTCTTAAAAAGAGATTTGCAACTTAGAGATGATAAGATGAGTGGGCTTAAGTGTAACACCCCCAAAATCGGGTCCAGCGGAAGCTTACATGTAGCTGGGGTGCAACTCAATTGGTATCACAACACAAGTGCAAAGAACGGTTTTCAACTTAATCAATTAGAATAACATTGTTTAACAAAAATTGTTGATTTACATTGTAAAAAGTAATGCGGAATTAGGCCCTGGAAAATATCGTTTAAAACGGTCCCATATGAATATCAGAGTCTTCTATGACCATGCCATGCCCTGCCAAAACCTCCAGTAGCGTGCCTTTGCTTAAAGCCTGAAAATACATGCTAAAGTGTCAACACGAGGTTGGTGAGTTCATAGAGTTTAGTGTAAAATGAATTTGCATTGGATTAAGATTTCCCAGCAAAGGCATTGTAAATCCACTCAGTTCCAAGCCCTGGCCATACAAGACTCGCAACCTGTGTGTTTACAACCCACTGCTAACATATAGTATGAGTAAAACAAGTATAAGTTTATCACAACAGTTATCAAAGCTAATGGTCATCCAACAACTTAATTTGGAGCCACTAGATAGTCTCAGTAGTCATCCAGCAACTTAATCTGGAGCCACTGGAAAGTCACAGTAGTCATCTAGCAACTTAATCTGGAGCCACTGGAGAGTCTCAGTAGTCATCCAGCAACTTAATCTGGAGCCACTGGAAGTATGTATGTATGTATGTTTACTGGGTGCCATTTCCCAAAGTATAAGAATCCAAGAATACACAATCAAGATTTACGCAATATGTTTAATAGTATGAAAGTATAGCATAGCATATGAGTAAAGTTGTTTAGAGTAATAGCAAACAGTTTAAGCATGTATCTCCCCCAAAGAGTTTATAAAGCAGTTAAAATGAGTAAAAGTGGGGCTATGAAACTCACCTGGTGCGATAGCTACGATGACAAAAGTGGATACACTGAAATGAGGCACGATTCTCTAACCGCAACCTAATATGAACGATAGTGATCTACTTAGATCATGAAAGGATGTAAAGAATATGCATGCACATGATACCTATACCACTTGTAACTTGAAAATAGTTGTTATTGTTAAAATAAAGTATTTTCCATACTTAGGAAAAATAAGTCCAACTAGGCTTGTAAAAATCACGCTGTAATATATCGTATATAAAATGTTAATGTTAAATTCCTCGTTTGAAAACCTTGAGATAACGTCAATTAATCGTATAAATAAGCTTTGGGGGTCATAAGTATTTCATTTGTTGAGAATATGGCTCTTTAATAATATTTCTAGAAAATATAGTTACTATGTAGTGGTATATTATTTTTGTCAAAAAGCTGTCAAAATTATATATGTTTCGCCGTTACTAAAACGTGAATAACTTTGTTGTCGTAGGTCCGTTTTACTCGTTCTTTATATCCACGGAATCGTGAGACATAATACTAACATATTTTTGATAAATCGGGATGGTTAGGTTTAGTTTTCGCCACGAAACTGTCGTGGGTACTGTTCACCAGCAAGCTTTTTCAGAAATTTAGTTTTTGTCGTCAAACTTGTAAAAATCATATCTCCTTCGTTATAAGCCCGTTTTACTTGATTCTTTCGCTCACGGCTTCGTTTTTAAAAGTATTTTCTAGGAAAAATATCAAAAGCTACTGTAGAAAATCGTATTTTTCTGGGTGATACAAAACAGGACAGCATGTATTTTCTCTTGTCCAAAAACCATTTTCAAGGTATAAAACTAGTTTCTAACATCATAAAACCCCTTTTCAAACACCACAAAGCTAGTCTAATCCTACCATACACCTTCTTAGGGTGTCATGGGTTCCTAAACATCGTCAATCAAGTGGATCTAACAAGGATCTAACTCTAATCTATTTCTAGAGTTCAAAAGTTAAATATGTATAAAAAGGAGTGGTATAACTAGCACATGCATGTAGATCTTGAATGAAAATCATGAAACTAGAAAAATGAAAGTATGAAAAGATCAACAAGTGATTCTTGAAGCTTACTTGATGATTGGATGAGTTTTGAAGATGATTATGTAAAGAACCTAGGGTTTTATCACAAAACCCCAACAAGGAATGAAAGTATAGCTTGATTATGACTAGATCTTGGAAAAATTATGGTTCCTCCTTGGTGTTCTATGGTGAGCCGTGGGTATAGGAGAGACAAAGAGAGTATGTTTGATTTAGTTTACTTGTAGAAATGAAAGAGTAAAGTGTTAAGTAAATTTAATTCTAAGGACAAGGAAACATATATAATAAATGTGGTAAGGTTAAGTGAAGAAAACATGTACTAGGACATGAGGGAGGGGCGTGGGTTTTGGAAAGAAAATGGGGAAAGCAAGATTTAGTTGGTAGATATTATAAGAGTGTGTAAGTGTTAGTTAGTTTATGGTATACATTAGGTGTTATCGGGTACCGAGTTATCTTGAAATAAATGTTAACGAAGTGAAATAAAATACGACGAAGTTGTAAAAATTGTAAAATTATGTTACTGATAGGAATCGGGTGTCGGAATAATTATCGGGTTAAATTTTCGTATATTGACGGAGTTATAAGCCCTTAACAAAAAATGTAGCAATTGGTTTAGTAACACCGAGTAAAGTAATAATATAATCTTTATATTATTAAAAGTAGTATGAAAATATATTACGATCATTGTCGGGAGTATCGGGTATATTGGTAGTAGTAAAGATTGAGTAGTAACGTTAATTATAAATTAAGTATACGTAATTTGAAATGGTGCATGATGAACGTGAATAGTGTTTTCCTCCGGGATGAATAGTGTCACGTGAATAGTAACGCTTCTCGGAATCACAAACGGACTCCGAAAATGATGAATAGTGATCGGTGAATAGTAAACGGTGAATAGTAAACGATGAATAGTAACCGATGAATAGTAAATGAGAAAGTTCGGGTAAATGACCAGAATTTACGAATTGTGACAGTCTACCACCCTAAAAGGAACTTCGTCCCGAAGTTCAGCTCGTTCGTTCTACATACGTGCGTTCTCGTGGTCAGATTTGATGGGGCAAACTTTCCCATCCTCGAGCGTAGCCTTCAAAAGACCTTAAGGTAACCGATTTTTACTTAATCCCACAACTCATCAAACAAGAACTGTCATGGGATTAGGCTAAATCGGTTTAGGTTGTCGATTCAAATTTCATCTCACAACTCATCAAACAAGAACTGTCATGAGATTAAACTGAATCGGCTGGGGTAACAACTTGACTCTTAGCTTGATTTTCGCAACTCATCAAACAAGAACTGTCACTAGATCAAGCTAGGAAACAAGTTGTAAAAATAATGGATTCAACATCCTGAAATGAGGTCTTTTGAAAGATTGGCTCGATTTTGGAATTACTTACATCAATCAAATCAATCTGGACATAATTTTATTATAACTACTCTCAGTATTGCAAAATTCATCTCTGAGTCAGACATAGGTGGTCAGGCTATGTCTCACTATCCCGGGTCGAATATAGATGACCAGTCTATATTCCACCGAGGTTTAATGAATTTTGGAATACTCAGCTTAGTTATACTAATACTATGTCCTTCACATGTAAAGGGTGGTTCAAAAGTCTAAGGCAGGTGATCAGGCTTAAGGTCGAATGATGAAACTACGTAAGGGAAAGGTGTAACGCTGTGACGTGTATGATATGTATGCACCCTTATATGTAAGACAATCATAGTAATCAACGAGAATAAGTGAGTATAATCTATCTGGCAATAAGATATAAATCTCATTAAATATGTCAGCAACAAACCACAAATGAGGCATCAGCTTGGCAGGCAGGCACGCGGCGGTCATAGGGTTAAGTTTTCGTAAAAGTAGCTATAGTTTAGGTTTTAAAATTACCCAATTCTCTATAGCCTAGGCTCTGATACCAATCTGAAAATTATATATGTTTCGCCGTTACTAAAACGTGAATAACTTTGTCGTCGTAGGTCCGTTTTACTCGTTCTTTATATCCACGGAATCGTGAGACATAATACTAACATATTTTTGATAAATCGGGATGGTTAGGTTTAGTTTTCGCCACGAAACTGTCGTGGGTACTGTTCACCAGCAAGCTTTTTCAGAAATTTAGTTTTCGTCGTCAAACTTGTAAAAATCATATCTCCTTCGTTATAAGCCCGTTTTACTTGATTCTTTCGCTCACGGCTTCGTTTTTAAAAGTATTTTCTAGGAAAAATATCAAAAGCTACTGTAGAAAATCGTATTTTTCTGGGTGATACAAAACAGGACAGCATGTATTTTCTCTTGTCCAAAAACCATTTTCAAGGTATAAAACTAGTTTCTAACATCATAAAACCCCTTTTCAAACACCACAAAGCTAGTCTAATCCTACCATACACCTTCTTAGGGTGTCATGGGTTCCTAAACATCGTCAATCAAGTGGATCTAACAAGGATCTAACTCTAATCTATTTCTAGAGTTCAAAAGTTAAATATGTATAAAAAGGAGTGGTATAACTAGCACATGCATGTAGATCTTGAATGAAAATCATGAAACTAGAAAAATGAAAGTATGAAAAGATCAACAAGTGATTCTTGAAGCTTACTTGATGATTGGATGAGTTTTGAAGATGATTATGTAAAGAACCTAGGGTTTTATCACAAAACCCCAACAAGGAATGAAAGTATAGCTTGATTATGACTAGATCTTGGAAAAATTATGGTTCCTCCTTGGTGTTCTATGGTGAGCCGTGGGTATAGGAGAGACAAAGAGAGTATGTTTGATTTAGTTTACTTGTAGAAATGAAAGAGTAAAGTGTTAAGTAAATTTAATTCTAAGGACAAGGAAACATATATAATAAATGTGGTAAGGTTAAGTGAAGAAAACATGTACTAGGACATGAGGGAGGGGCGTGGGTTTTGGAAAGAAAATGGGGAAAGCAAGATTTAGTTGGTAGATATTATAAGAGTGTGTAAGTGTTAGTTAGTTTATGGTATACATTAGGTGTTATCGGGTACCGAGTTATCTTGAAATAAATGTTAACGAAGTGAAATAAAATACGACGAAGTTGTAAAAATTGTAAAATTATGTTACTGATAGGAATCGGGTGTCGGAATAATTATCGGGTTAAATTTTCGTATATTGACGGAGTTATAAGCCCTTAACAAAAAATGTAGCAATTGGTTTAGTAACACCGAGTAAAGTAATAATATAATCTTTATATTATTAAAAGTAGTATGAAAATATATTACGATCATTGTCGGGAGTATCGGGTATATTGGTAGTAGTAAAGATTGAGTAGTAACGTTAATTATAAATTAAGTATACGTAATTTGAAATGGTGCATGATGAACGTGAATAGTGTTTTCCTCCGGGATGAATAGTGTCACGTGAATAGTAACGCTTCTCGGAATCACAAACGGACTCCGAAAATGATGAATAGTGATCGGTGAATAGTAAACGGTGAATAGTAAACGATGAATAGTAACCGATGAATAGTAAATGAGAAAGTTCGGGTAAATGACCAGAATTTACGAATTGTGACAGTCTACCACCCTAAAAGGAACTTCGTCCCGAAGTTCAGCTCGTTCGTTCTACATACGTGCGTTCTCGTGGTCAGATTTGATGGGGCAAACTTTCCCATCCTCGAGCGTAGCCTTCAAAAGACCTTAAGGTAACCGATTTTTACTTAATCCCACAACTCATCAAACAAGAACTGTCATGGGATTAGGCTAAATCGGTTTAGGTTGTCGATTCAAATTTCATCTCACAACTCATCAAACAAGAACTGTCATGAGATTAAACTGAATCGGCTGGGGTAACAACTTGACTCTTAGCTTGATTTTCGCAACTCATCAAACAAGAACTGTCACTAGATCAAGCTAGGAAACAAGTTGTAAAAATAATGGATTCAACATCCTGAAATGAGGTCTTTTGAAAGATTGGCTCGATTTTGGAATTACTTACATCAATCAAATCAATCTGGACATAATTTTATTATAACTACTCTCAGTATTGCAAAATTCATCTCTGAGTCAGACATAGGTGGTCAGGCTATGTCTCACTATCCCGGGTCGAATATAGATGACCAGTCTATATTCCACCGAGGTTTAATGAATTTTGGAATACTCAGCTTAGTTATACTAATACTATGTCCTTCACATGTAAAGGGTGGTTCAAAAGTCTAAGGCAGGTGATCAGGCTTAAGGTCGAATGATGAAACTACGTAAGGGAAAGGTGTAACGCTGTGACGTGTATGATATGTATGCACCCTTATATGTAAGACAATCATAGTAATCAACGAGAATAAGTGAGTATAATCTATCTGGCAATAAGATATAAATCTCATTAAATATGTCAGCAACAAACCACAAATGAGGCATCAGCTTGGCAGGCAGGCACGCGGCGGTCATAGGGTTAAGTTTTCGTAAAAGTAGCTATAGTTTAGGTTTTAAAATTACCCAATTCTCTATAGCCTAGGCTCTGATACCAATCTGAAAAATTATATATGTTTCGCCGTTACTAAAACGTGAATAACTTTGTCGTCGTAGGTCCGTTTTACTCGTTCTTTATATCCACGGAATCGTGAGACATAATACTAACATATTTTTGATAAATCGGGATGGTTAGGTTTAGTTTTCGCCACGAAACTGTCGTGGGTACTGTTCACCAGCAAGCTTTTTCAGAAATTTAGTTTTCGTCGTCAAACTTGTAAAAATCATATCTCCTTCGTTATAAGCCCGTTTTACTTGATTCTTTCGCTCACGGCTTCGTTTTTAAAAGTATTTTCTAGGAAAAATATCAAAAGCTACTGTAGAAAATCGTATTTTTCTGGGTGATACAAAACAGGACAGCATGTATTTTCTCTTGTCCAAAAACCATTTTCAAGGTATAAAACTAGTTTCTAACATCATAAAACCCCTTTTCAAACACCACAAAGCTAGTCTAATCCTACCATACACCTTCTTAGGGTGTCATGGGTTCCTAAACATCGTCAATCAAGTGGATCTAACAAGGATCTAACTCTAATCTATTTCTAGAGTTCAAAAGTTAAATATGTATAAAAAGGAGTGGTATAACTAGCACATGCATGTAGATCTTGAATGAAAATCATGAAACTAGAAAAATGAAAGTATGAAAAGATCAACAAGTGATTCTTGAAGCTTACTTGATGATTGGATGAGTTTTGAAGATGATTATGTAAAGAACCTAGGGTTTTATCACAAAACCCCAACAAGGAATGAAAGTATAGCTTGATTATGACTAGATCTTGGAAAAATTATGGTTCCTCCTTGGTGTTCTATGGTGAGCCGTGGGTATAGGAGAGACAAAGAGAGTATGTTTGATTTAGTTTACTTGTAGAAATGAAAGAGTAAAGTGTTAAGTAAATTTAATTCTAAGGACAAGGAAACATATATAATAAATGTGGTAAGGTTAAGTGAAGAAAACATGTACTAGGACATGAGGGAGGGGCGTGGGTTTTGGAAAGAAAATGGGGAAAGCAAGATTTAGTTGGTAGATATTATAAGAGTGTGTAAGTGTTAGTTAGTTTATGGTATACATTAGGTGTTATCGGGTACCGAGTTATCTTGAAATAAATGTTAACGAAGTGAAATAAAATACGACGAAGTTGTAAAAATTGTAAAATTATGTTACTGATAGGAATCGGGTGTCGGAATAATTATCGGGTTAAATTTTCGTATATTGACGGAGTTATAAGCCCTTAACAAAAAATGTAGCAATTGGTTTAGTAACACCGAGTAAAGTAATAATATAATCTTTATATTATTAAAAGTAGTATGAAAATATATTACGATCATTGTCGGGAGTATCGGGTATATTGGTAGTAGTAAAGATTGAGTAGTAACGTTAATTATAAATTAAGTATACGTAATTTGAAATGGTGCATGATGAACGTGAATAGTGTTTTCCTCCGGGATGAATAGTGTCACGTGAATAGTAACGCTTCTCGGAATCACAAACGGACTCCGAAAATGATGAATAGTAAAATGATGAATAGTGATCGGTGAATAGTAAACGGTGAATAGTAAACGATGAATAGTAAATGAGAAAGTTCGGGTAAATGACCAGAATTTACGAATTGTGACATTAAGTATGAACTAGAAAAGCTTAAGAAAGAAAAGGAAAACATACAGTTAAGTGTTGACACTCTTGAATATACATCAAAAGGAGTTCAGAAATTAATAGAGAGTCAACTGGTAAATAAAGTTAAGTCTGGTCTAGGATATAAGTCAGTTGCACCCCCAAATAAAGGAATGTTTATACCTCCAGGCATTGACTTAGCTCATACAGGCTTAAAGGAATTTAAGGATGTTGAATTTCCTGGATATGGTCCTAAAACCAATGAGAGTCCTACTAAATTTGTTAAGGCTGAGGATTTTTTGAAAGTGCTAGTGATACATCTTTAGTTGAAGAAGTTGTGTCTGAGGTTAAGACCAATGATGTTGTGTCTGAGAATAAGTCTGAGGTTAAGGTAGAAGTCAAAACTGTTCGTAAAGTGGTCAAAAATGAAAATATAAAACCAATTAGGAAAGCTGTTAGATATGCTGAGATGTATAGGTCTACAAATAGATCTTCAGTCCCTAGGGGAAATCAAAGGAACTGGAATAACTTAAAATCTCAACAGCTTGGTGATGAGTTTGTTATGCAGAATAAAGTATGCTTTGTGTGTGGTAATTTTGATCATTTGCCTGCATACTGTGACTTAAACCTATGGAAAAAGAAGGTTTTTGGAAATTCAAGGGTGTATGGGAATACAAATCCTAGAGTAAATCAAAACAGTCCTACTAGATTGACTCACCCTAATGTTAAGATGACACCCAGAGCAGTCATGTTGAAGTCTGGCATCAAATCAGTTTCTACTGCTAGACCAAACAAGTGTGTTAATAACAAACAAACTGTTTCAAGTGCAAAACCATTTTCAAATCATTACAATCATGCACAAACAGTTAACAGGCCCTTTTTACAAGAAAACACCTATGTATAATCAAAAATGGATGCCAAATGTCAAACATGTCAAGCAAGCAGTTTCTACTGCTAGGTCAGCAGTTTCTACTGCTAGGCCAGCAATTCCTACTGCTAGGCATATGAATGTTGTTAAGGGTCAATGGGGCAATGTTGTGAAGGCCTCAGCACATTGGGTATGGAAACCTACCAAACCCAATGGTGCATCAATGACTTACAATAAATATAATTATATTGATGCACGAGGCAGATCCAAGTCAGTGATGGCTTGGGTCCCTAAAAGGAACTAATTCCTTTATTTTGTGTGCAGGAACATCCTACAAAAGATGGAGAAGATAGAGGATACTCAGATAGTGGATGTTCAAGGCACATGACTGGTAACATGTCATACCTTTCAGATTTTACAGCTCCGGATGGAGGACCTGTTATCTTTGGAGGTGGTGTTGGTGGTAGGATTACTGGTAAAGGTATTATTAAAACTGGTAATTTTGACTTTGAAAATGTGTATTTTGTACCAGAGCTTAAGTACAACCTTTTTAGTGTGTCACAAATTTGTGACAAACAGAACAAGGTTATTTTTACTGATACTGACTGCCTTATTCTTTCTCCTGATTATAAGCTACCTGATGAAAGTCAAGTATTGCTTAAAATCCCCAGAAAGGGTAATAAATACAGTGTTGAGATGAATAAGCTTGTTCCCAAAGAAGGTCTTACTTGCCTTGTTGCAAAAGCCACATTGGATGAGTCAATGTTGTGGCATAGAAGGCTTGGTCATGTAAATTTCAAAACCATTAATAAGATTGCTAAATATGGTTTGGTAAGAGGTTTACCCAATAAAATTTTTCAAAATGACCAAACCTGTGTTTCTTGCCTTAAGGGTAAACAACACAGAGCTTCTTGTAAGCCCAAGGTTCATAACTCTAATTCTCAAGCTTTATACATGCTTCACATGGACTTGTTTGGTCCTACTTCTGTTAATAGCTTGAATCATAAAATGTATTGTCTGGTTATTACTGATGATTATTCCAGGTTTACATGGGTTTTCTTTTTGAGAACTAAGGATGAAACTAGTCAGATCCTTAAGTCCTTTATAATTGAGGTAGAAAACCTAGTTGATAAGAAGGTAAAAATAATCAGATGTGATAATGGGACAGAATTTAAAAACAGGGTTATGGATGAGTTTTGCAAAGAAAAGGGTATTAAAAGAGAATTTAGTGTAGCTAGAACCACACGGCAAAATGGAGTAGCTGAAAGAAAGAATAGGACACTAATAGAGGCTGCTAGGACTATGCTAGCTGACTCTAAGTTACCTATCTCATTTTGGGCTGAAGCAGTTAGTACTGCTTGTTATGTTCAAAATAGGGTTTTAGTGGTGCAAACTCATAATAAGACTGCTTATGAACTTTTCAGAGGTAGAACCCCTGCCTTAAGTTTTATGAGACCTTCTGGTTGTCATGTCACAATTCTCAATAACAAAGACCAATTAGGAAAGTTTGATGGGAAATCAGATGAGGGTTTCTTTGTTGGTTATTCTTTGCATAGTAAAGCTTTTAGGGTGTATAATAAGAGCACTAGACATGTAGAAGAAAATCTGCATATTGAGTTTCAAGAGAATATACCAAATGTTGCAGCTAGTGGTCCAGATTGGATTTTTGATATTGATGGACTTTCAGAATCTATGAATTATGTGCATGTTACAGGTACAGATACTAATGATAATGCAGGTTCAGGAGATTCTGATGAAGATCATATCTTGATGCCAAATTTGGAAGCTGGTCCATTGTATGGTTCTTCTTCAAAGAATGATGATGCTCCATCATCAAGTGATGCTGATCAAGAGAAGAATGCTAGTGAAAACAGTGGACAAGATGGTAAAGAAACAGAAGTTCCCACAAGCAGTACAAATGGAGTTAGTACTGCTGAGCCAAATGGAGTTAGTACTGTTGAACCAAATGGTCCTACTGCTGGTTCAAGTCATACTTCTGCTCCACAAGTTGATTCTTTTGATATATTTGGAGCTGGTTTGCACAACATGCCTATTAACAATGAAGTTCCTTCTACTCCCCAAACTACTATTCACAAGAATCATCCACTTGCTAATGTGATTGGAGATGTACAATCTGGTGTGAAGACTAGAAGACAGATACAAGATCCAGATCATCATGGTTTTCTCAGTGTTGTGTATGAAGAAAAACACCATGAAGATGAGAATGAATGTTTGTTTGTGTGCTTCTTATCACAGATAGAACCAAAGAATGTACTCAAGGCATTGGAAGACTCAAGTTGGGTTGAAGCAATGCAAGAAGAACTGCTTTAATTCAAGATTCAGAAGGTATGGGTTCTGGTTGATTTGCCAAAGGGCATGAGGGTTATTGGTACTAAGTGGGTGTTCAGAAACAAGAAAGATGAAAGGGGTATAGTGATAAAGAACAGGGCAAGGCTTGTGGCTCAAGGCTATACTCAATAAGAGGGAATTGATTATGAGGAGGTTTTTGCACTTGTTGCAAGAATTGAAGCAATAAGGCTTTTTCTAGCTTATGCTTCATTTATGGGTTTCATGGTTTACCAGATGGATGTGAAGAGTGCTTTCCTATATGGCACTATTGATGAGGAGGTTTATGTTTCTCAACCTCCAGGTTTCATTGATCCTGATCATCCTGACAAAGTATACAAGGTGGTGAAAGCTCTCTATGGCTTACATCAAGCTCTAAGAGCTTGGTATGGAACTTTGGCTAACTATCTATTGAAGAATGGGTTCCATAGAGGCAAAATTGATCTGACTCTTTTTATCAAGAAGAACAAGGGTGATATCTTACTTGTTCAAGTATATGTGGATGATATCATCTTTGGTTCTACCAAAAAGGAAATGTGCAAAGAGTTTGAAAAGTTAATGAAGGATCAGTTCCAGATGAGCTCTATGGGTGAGCTTACTTTCTTTTTGGGACTACAAGTACAGCAGAAACCAGAAGGCATATTTATCTCCCAAGATAAATATTTAGCTGAAATATTGAGGAAGTTCCAATTTACAGATGCTAAAGTTGCTAGTACACCTACTGATAAGGAGACACATTTGCTTTTGAAAGATCAAAGTGGTGAAGCTATGGATGTACACACATACAGATCTATGATTGGCTCTTTGATGTATCTCACATCATCCAGACTTGATATTATGTTTGCAGTATGTGCTTGTGCAAGATTTCAAGTCACTCCCAAGGTGTCTCATTTGACAGCAGTGAAGTAAATATTTAGGTATCTTAAAGGTCAACCAAACTTAGGTCTGTGGTATCCTAAAGACTCTCCATTTGATTTAGTGGCATATTCAAACAGTGATTATGCTGGTGCTAGTATGGATAGGAAGTCTACAACTGGTGGTTGTAAGTTTCTAGGATGCAGACTTATCTCATGGTAGTGCAAAAAGCAAACTATGGTGGCCACTTCTACTACTGAAGCTGAATATGCGGCTGCTGCTAGTTGTTGTGCTCAGGTTCTTTGGATTCAGAATCAGTTACTTGATTATGGGTATAATTTCTTGAACACAATAATTTTCATAGACAATAGCAGTACAATATGTATAATTAAAAATCCAGTTCAACATTCAAAAACTAAACACATTGAAATTAGACATCACTTTATAAGAGATTGTCATGAAAAGAAGTTAGTTCAATTTATCAAAATTCATACTGATGACAACTTTGCTGACTTACTAACTAAAGGTTTGGATGTGGGGAGGTTTCAGTACTTGGTTACAGGTATTGGAATGCTTAACCTTTAAAAGTTCAATGTCTAAGTGTTTTTGCTATAAAAGGATTTTGTACTGCTAGTTGTGTCTGATAAAACTGCTATGTATAGTTTGTACTGATTGTACAATTTTGGTACTGCTTATATAAATGTGTTAGTCACTTTTGATAACTGTCAAATAGAAAATACTATGTCTTGTGTTTTCTTTGGTTTTGGACTAACATTTACAGGTTGAGAACGTATTCTGAGATGGATTGTGCTTTGACTATGTTATTCTTTGGAAAGTATGGTGATTAGTACTTGAAGTGTGTAATCTTTGCACACAACAAATGGTAATTGGTTCACCATGTCTAACCCACATCAAGAACCAACTAGTCCAGAGCAAATGGTTTCTGGTAAAGACTTCTCAAATCCGTTCATGGTTGATAGTTTACCAAAAACTATATGGTAATCAACTCAGCATACTTCACTGCAAAGAGTTGGCTAGTCCAAAGCAAATGGCTCTTGGTAAAGACACATCAAATCCGTTGATAGCTGATAGTTTGCTAAAAACTATAAGTGGGCAGTAATGGTTTTAAATCCAATTTAAATTTATACTGCTCTTTGAAAATTTTTGCTAAAAAGTTTATACTGCTCTTTGAAATTTTTTGATAAACAGTTTGTACTGCTAGTTCAAACTAGCTTTGACACTGAATCTATGCTCTATGATTCACCTCTCTCAAGAGGTAACACATCTGGAAGTGATGAGAGCAGTTTGAAACTAAAAAGAATTGATGGAAACTTGTACAAATTGTCTGGAAATGTAACCATATTGAAGGCTGAGTTCATATGATGGTGAGAAATCTTCCAAACATGGGAGGAAAATTGCTCATATTGGAGGAAAATTGCTTAGTTCAAGATCTTGTTGTTCAATTGATTCAAGATAATTATGAGACTCAGGGGAGGATACAAATTTGAAGACAAGATTCATACAGAGAGAAGATTCAACAGAGAGAAGATTCAAAGAATGATTGATTCTGATGAAGTTAAGTGCTGGAGTGCTTGCTGTTATGGTTTCTTCAAAGCTTAAATGTGAAGAAAATACTGAAGTGATTGAAGTGATTCAAAATCAAAGATAAGTGTTTGAAAGAATCCCCCCCATCATCAATGTTGGAGTTTAATTTGAAAAACTTAGTGATTTGCAGAGAAATCATAAGTTTAGGGGAGGATTGTTGGGAATTAAACCAACAGTTAGTACTGCCAGGTATAAAGTTACAACTGCTGAAGATTACACCAGCAGTACTAATTGAGTTAGTACTGCTAGTACAGAAGATTAGTATTGCTTATGAGTTAAAGACAGAAACGCGTGTGGATATATATAGAAAAGATTTAGTGTCTATTCTATATAGTTAGAGTTATACGAATATTGTGCTTGATATAATTATCTTGTAAAGGACTCCTTGTGTTATAAAAGGAGATCCTAGGTTAGGGTTTCAGCATCCCAGTCATACGTATCTTGTGAAAGCTTCAAGGTTGTTAAACCCTAGTGATAGTAAAAGATCACTCGTATTATCAATAATATTGAAGCTATTTGATTTGTTAAACTTTGTGTTCATACTTTCACTGTTCCATACATACAATACACATAATCTTCTAAGTGCTTTGTAGTAAATTCCGCGTGCTACTTAGCATATACTCAAAGTATCTCTAACAAAAGGCGTGTGTTTAGATCCTCTCACAACCACAAAATTCACCCACTCCAATAAAAAATGACATCTTGATGTTCCAACAACATCAAGATGAACCTCTCTATGATGCATGGACTTGTTTTAAATATTTACTCTGAAAAGTCCCTCATCATAGCTTCGATTTATGGTCCCAAATTCAAATATTTTACCATCGTGTCAACCACTATACCCAAATGGACATGGACCATGCAGCAGATGGGAAATTTAGGGAATTAAATGCTGAACAAGCATGGGAAATCATTGAGGATTTAGCTTAAAGAGAATATGGATGGGACAACCCAACAAACGTCATTACGGATCAATTAATAACAAGTTTGAGGGATCAAGCAAGAAGTTTGTTTGGGGATAAAAAGGTTAGAGTTGAGATACCTAGGTACATGTCATGGTTAGGTGACACCATAATACAAGATGAACACATAGGTAATCAAGATAAGATGGAGGATAGAGTAGAAAATCCAAGTCCACAAATTACCCCACAAGTCCTACCATCACTTGATGCACACACACCGCCCGTGACTTACCCGGAAGAAGTAGAAGAGACTATAGGAACCCCGATTGAAGTAGAACCTTTGGAAGAAACACAACTAAAGGAAATAGGTTTGAATACTTGTAGTCATAACCTTTCTCTTAGTTCTATGGAAGTTCCTAGTTTTGGTGAACCGGAGCCTCAACCAAAGTCGTTACCCAATTTTCCATCCTTAGATGTGAATTTAGGAATTGAAAAAGGCCCCGATCCACCCATCAAACCATATATTCCGGGTAGTTTTACGATGAAGGTAGTAGACTCTAAGCCTTGTAGAGAGGAAGCCAATATATGAGTGAAACATGACCTTACATACTTACATCACCCATTTATGGTTGATCACAAGGAACATTATGGGTTTAAACCAGGTTTAGTAGGTCAAGATGGATTCATGACTAGGAGTCTCTCAAAATTGATAGAAGATGATCCCTTTTTAGGAGAAAACTTTAATTCACCCATTGACCCAATTGAACTAGGTAAGGTTATGATGTAAGGAGCACACCCCTATGAGCATGTAATTCATCCACCACTTTATCCTCACGTGGCATACTCCTATCGAATTGGTGTGTATCGCTACTATCACCCGCACTTAATCCCAAGTATAGGGAAAACCTCCCTTATATCCGTTAAATAAAGGTAGGGTCAGGCTCGAGACTTGAACAAAAAAACAAGTGCTTCTTGGGAGGTAACACAAGCTTTTTAATTTTTTGTTTGTTTGTTTGATTTTTAATTTTGTTTGTGTCATATATATGTCTTATCATCATTGCTTAATCTTTCATGTTTCGCATAATTGTGTGAAAATGCTTTATTTTGTTTTTAACCTCGTCTTAATCACATATAAAGGTATTTTACAAAAAGATAAGCGTAGGGAAGATCATATTGGTTTACAATAATGAATTTGAACATAAAAGTTAACAATTATTGATTATCATATATATTCGTGTGTTTGTGAGAGGTCAAATGCTTGTATTGAGTCATAATGAATGTTCTGCAGTTTTCCTGGTTTTATTAAACAGGTTTTTCAGAAATTTTCCAGAAATAAAACGCAAAAAAATACAGTCAGGTCATACCTGACGGCTTCAGGGTCTACAACCTGACGGCGTCAGGCACTGTAGCAGCACAGTTTTCCAGGATTTTGTTTTTCTGCTGGAACTTAATTTTTGAAAATGTTTAGAATTTTAAATTTCAAGGAATCTATAGACATTTATTTTGCAAGCATTATATCTTACTTTGTTTTCTAGGAATTTGTTTTTATATATATAGTGTTTACCGCCGATTTTATGCGAGGTTTCGTGTTTGTTTTCTTAGTGAATTACAGGTTATATGGACAAGAAGATAAAGATGAAGAATAATGAGCGTTTATTGAGTTGATTTTCTTGGAGGAGGATTTAACCATGTTTTCATATCGTCCATGCCGAGAAAATCAGGGGAGTATTAGTTTCTTTCATCTATTTTATTTTTACCGTTATCATAACTTTAATACATTTCAAGAACATTGGGGACAATGTTCAATTTAAGTGTAGGGAGGGTAAAATGGGATACCTTAGAAACTATAACTTCGCTTGATGTTTGTTTTGTCTTAATGTAAATGTGTAATAAAACTTAAAGAAATACTTGTTAGGGCAATTTTGGCACCAAATTTAAGTTTTTTTACAACATATAAGAGTGAAACTTTAGTCTTAATAAGCGTCTCATGGATAGGAATTATATAGCTAGCACAAAAATCATTCCACTCAAAAATTTCCACCCCAAAAATGTGAGGTTCGGCTTTAGATCTTTAGGAAAAAGCATTTACCTTTAATGCTTATGAGTGTACCGGTAGTATATAGATTTTAGAACTTGCGTTTTTGATGCATCCCGAGATCGCTAGTGAGACTACATTCATGTAGTTAGGATTTACTAAATGATAAGAGGCATTAGGATAACCCTTGTTTTAAACCTGTTGTATATAATTACGTTGGCTACACCGGTCAAGTAGTTTTTCCACACCTTTGCGATGTACTCATCTTTAGTACACGATACCCCTAGTACACCCCTTAGAGCCTATATTTTTTGCGGTTCTCGTAATATTTCGGTGGATTCCGAAATATTAATGAAGAACATTGTTTACAATCTGTTGATCCCAGTTGAGTTATTGATCTTGTTAATTATCTTAGATATGGATCTAAAACAATAAGTATAGAAACTGTTCTTGAAACGATTATTAAACACTATGCGGAATCTAGTATTTAATCTTAAGAAGAATTAATCAATCAAACACAATTGAATTCTCTCAACAAACACTTCAATATATTAATACGGTTACTCAATAGTAACAGGGTTACAAAAACCTTGAAGTGATTCGACTAACAATGATACTTCTATGATACGTGTCAAAACTCTAACCCTAGATCCTCCTTTTATAGACTAAGGAGTCCTAGTCGGTTACAATAGCTTTCTATACAAGAATAATCTTTTCGTATCTATTCTATAATTATCCAAACATACTATACATAGTTATCTAATAAGCAGTAGAATACTAACTCTAGCAGTAGTATCTTCGATGCCTAGCAGTAGTATCCACTTAGCTTATTTTCTTGATCTTCTCAGTAACTCCAGCAGTAGAATAAATACACCAGCAGTAGTATGATTAAGCCTAGCAGTAGAATCATACTTGGTGTATTTTCCATTAAGATCCATGAGCAGTATTATCCAACCTGAGCAGCAGCATCTTAAATCCCAACAATCCTCCCCTAAACTTGATATTTTACTCCAAAATCATGAAGTTTCCTTTAAGCCTTAAACCATCACCAGGAGGATGCTTCCAAACACTTACTTCTTCATCTTTCTCCTATAATCTTGCCCATACAGTTGTCGTTACATCTTTCTGATAAGATCAATAACCATTTGACACCAACGATCAACATGAAGTCTAATATCTCCATCAATCATCATCTTAAGTATAGCTCTATCAAGAGGATAATCCTTCTCAACCAACATGTAAAGTTGAACTCCTCCTCTCATTTCTATATTATGAACTCCACATGATTCAAACAGTCTCCAAACAGTCAGTTTAGTACTTTTAGCTTGTTCATTCCAAACTCTATCTTCAAGATCTATTTCAAACATAATCTTTAGATCTCCCCAGAGTACTCTATCCAACTCATTTTCAGGCCTTGAATCTCCATACTTCTCCTTGACCAATCTCCACAAGGTTTCTAAATCTTCTCTATTAAAGTTTCTTAACATTTGATTAAATGACACAAACCTTTGAGATTTTTCACCAGCTCTGTTGATCTCCCACCAAGGACTCTTTCCTTCATATCCAACCTTCCATCCAATGATAGGAGCTCTTGATTGCAAAGGAACAGTGTCAGCAAATATATCATCATCATTATCCACAATTCTAGTCATTTGTTGTAACTCAATTGTTTCCTTGTAGAACTGCTCTGATTGCTCTGTTTTCTCTGTTTCTTCACTCTTAGACTCAGAACTTTCCACAACTGCCTTAGACTTATTAGATTTTCTTTTCTTCCTTCCAACACTTTTTAAAACTCTTCATGTTCTCTTCACACCAGTACCGGAAGTCTCTTTCTCTTCTTCCTTCACAACTTTTTCTTCAACCTTCTTTTCAACATCAACCTTTTCTTTCACTTTTTCTTTTTCAACCTCAGGTTCAATCTCAGGTTTCTCCACCTTCTTAAACCTCCTTTTAATAATTTCTTTTTCAAGTTCAGACCCCATTGGCATGAAATTCTCAAATTCTCTTTTAGCACTCTCAAACTTCTTTTGAACTTCATCATCTGTGTATGGCTTCAACTGCACAAGCTTCCATCCTTTCATATTCTTCAAGTAATACTCCTGAAACTTTCTTATTTGCTTGACAGTTGGTGGTTTGAGTAGCTTTTTCTTCTTTCTCTCAGCAAGAAACCATTTCTTTCTTTCAGCTGTGAATTTCTTTAACCATGTATCCCTTCCTTCTTCAGTAAAGGTTTCTTGTATTTCCTCCTTAACTTGCTTCAACAACTCCATGTCTGCTTCACACCTTATCCTCTCCTCATCCCAAGCATCCAATGCAGCTTTTGTTTTGGCCTCATCTTCTTCATGTTTTCTTTGTCTTTCAAGTTCTGCTATATTTTCTTCCTCATACTCAGGTTGAATTTTTCTTGCAGCTTCTTCATTATACTTTTCTTGAAGCTCTCTTGGCCAGTACTCAAAGGGAACTTCAGGATAAGATTCAGGCTCTTCTATCATTTTGCCTTTACCTTTTCTAGAATATGTATGTGATTGAGTAGGTTTCTTGAAGGGGATAAGTTCTCTAATTGTTACACCTTTAACAGGAACTTTTGGAATTGGTGGTGTTGTTTGCTTTGATGTTGGTTTTGTTTTCTTAGATGTTGGTTGACGTTGTGATTGTGGTCGTTGTTCAACAGTAGGTTGTTTTAGTTGTGATAGAGATTGTTGTTGTGGTTGTGGTGGTTGTGGTTGTTTTGGTGTTGATAATTTTGTTGCCTTAAGTAGTAACATCACCTTAGCCAAGCTAACATCATCATCCAAGTCTTCAGCAGTAGAAACTCCCTGAGTCTCAGCAGTAGGATCTTTAACACCAGTAGTAGGAACTTGCTCTGGCTCAGCAGTAGCTTCTTTTTCACCAGCAGTAGATTCAACTTGAACATTAGCAGCAGCATTAACCAAACCTTTAATAGCTTCCACCATCACTTCAGTGTTTTATTCAGCTGCTCTTCATTCAAACTTTTCAATTTATCCCCAATCTGCTCCTTTTTGTCTTTTTCAAGCACCACTTCATTGCCAGATTTGTCCTTAACCACAAATTCCTCATTATCACCACTATCAACATCCATATCAACATTCTCATTTCCCTCATTACCAGCAACACCTTCATCATTCAGCTTCTCAACCTCCCCTGAATCCTTGTCTTCATTCCTCCCCTGTTTGGGAGCATCCTCCCCCAAACTTGGTTCAGAATCATCCACCCTTGCCATAGATCCAATCTTGTACAATCTTTTAGTTTTAGAAGCCCTTGATCTCTGTAAACCCTCTAGATGCCTAATCCTTTGCTTTAACCTCCTGATTTCTGCACCTTGAGTAGTTTTTACCACCATTAACTCCTTCTTGAGACCAAGAACCTCAGTTGACAATGATGTACATTTTTCCATTAATTCATTTATAAGTTTCATACTATCCTCACCACTTTGGTCTGTGTTACCTGACCCGAGAGGTGGATCACTGGATTTGGCATTTTGTACATGAGAGTCCATCAATTCATTTGTTTCAGTTCTATCCTCATCACTTCGGGATGTGTGACCTTCCCTGAGAGGTGAATCATAGGATTGAAACTCAGTATCAAACCTGGTTTGATCATCTGAGCCCCCCTTATTTGCCATTTGGCTGGGGTTTCCATCATATATTTCTGGTTCATGAGAACCTTCAACATTAGATGTTGCCATGGTTGAGGTCTTACTTATGTTAACACTTTCCTGCCCAGCTACTAAGCCAGAAGCAGTAGTGTTAGCCTCTTCCATCATGTCACCACCCACACCTGTGACAGCCTCATCTGCATCCATCCTAACACTGGCCTGAGGGTGCTCAGTGTTCTTATTTAGTGAATTCCTAGGGGATTGGGTCTTTTGAGGTTGTTCAGATGATTGTTCCAAATTGTGTGTGTGTTGGGAAGTAGTTGTGGTTTCTACTCCTTCACCCTGATTTTGAACTAATGACATCATATAAGGAAATAATGGTGTCACAGTTCCAGAAAAACCTTTACCATCCTTTTTCAGGTAAGAAAATAATTTCTTTTGAAGCACAGGGCAAAGAAATTGGTTTTTATGTACCTTAGGTTCTGAAAATTGATTATTCAAAATTAATTGCAAAAACCTTGGGTAAATGTAATATTTTCCAGAAACATTCTTTTTCAAACCATCCATTATCATAGCCGAAAAATTAAAAGGTTGTCCTTTGGCCAGACAAATCATAGCAGATGCATGAGTTGTACTGAATTCATTCCAACCTGTAGTTTTAGGACTCAGACAATGAAGAATGGTATGAAGTAAAAATTTTCATTGAGGACAGAGAAGACTTTTGTAAAACTTTAAACCTTCAATTTTCTTCTCATATCCCATGGTTTCAAGTTCTTGAAAAATGATAGAATTTTCAAGGCAAGTTATTTCCTAATCATCTGAAAAGTGAAGAGCTTCTCTTACAGATGATTCAGAGATAATTATCCTTTGACCATCTACCTCAGCCTTTAAATATTATTCCCCATTTCTAGTTTTGATCTTAGCAGTAGACCAGAACTGTTTCATGTGGGAAATATATATAGGAGGTTTTGCTGTTAATGCATACCTTATATGAGTAGCATTAAGAAAGTCGATTACCTCAGCAAAACTTTCAGCTTCTTGCGGCTTTCGAAGAAAAGAAACCTGATTGTGGTTATCGGAGAATGTTCTTTTCGCCATTGTTTATTAGGGTTTTGATTTTGGGGGTTTTTTAAATCACATGTTAAAAAGTGTGTTAGGGTTTGAATTGGAATCAATTTTGGGCACACAAAGTCAAATTTGAGATCCAATTAGGTTTTTAAGCCGTTCGGATCGAATTAGGTTTTATTCACGCCAAATTTACAAAACCGATCCTACACTTTCAAACCAAGCAGTAGAATCCCAGAAGTGACAAAGCGAGCAGCAGAACCCCATCAGTAGAAAGCTTTGCCTAGTAGTAGAAACTTTGTAGCTAGCAGCAGAATGTCTGTTGATCTTTCCAAACACTTTTTTCTCATCAGAAATGCATTCCCCTTTGACTTATCCTGCAAAAGATTAGTCCAAAACCACAAAAACACAAGAAAGAATATTCCACAATAAGCACAATCCATAGTTATACTTAGCAGTTGAATAAACAATTAGCAGTAGGACTAAATATAACTAACAGCAGAACCAAACACAAATCATAGCAAGCAGTAGAAACAACTTATTGTCTAATAACAGTACAAATCCTTACAAAACATTACAAAAACACAAAGAGATAAGAAATTTTCAAAGATTAATCATTCCAATACTAGCAATTAAAAATTGAAATCTACGCACATCAAAACCTTTTGTGACCAAATCTGCAACATTATTGTCAGTATGAATTTTAACAATTTGAATTAATTTCTTTTCAAAAGAATCTCTTATAAAGTGATGTCTTATCTCAATATGTTTTGTTTTTGAATGAAAAACAGGATTTTTAATAATACACATTGTACTGTTATTATCAATGTAAATTTTGGTGTTCATAAAGTTGTACCCATAATCCAGCAATTGATTCTGAATACAGAGCACTTGTCCACATCAACTAGAAGCAGCCACATACTCAGCATCAGTTGTTGAATTAGCCACCACAGTCTATTTCTTGCCTTGCCATGAGATCAACCTATGTCCAAGAAATTGACAACCTTCAGTAGTTGATTTCCTATCCAAACATGCTCCAGCATAATCACTATCTAAGTATGCCACCAGATCAAAAGGTGAATCTTTAGGATACCAAAGTCCCAACCTAGGTTGACTCCTGATAACGCTCAAAAATAATATGTTTTTAGTCGCGTTATTGTTAGATTTGTGCATCATATTTGGTTATATTTGTGTATATTTGTTACTAAATCATGAAAAAGTGTATATCCATGTAAATATAGCCAAGTACAGGAAAAGATGATAAAAAGATGAAGAAATGAAGAGATTATGCACATTTGAAGAATCATGAGAAAGAAACGAGAAAAGAACCACACAAGAATTCAAAGATTTGATAAAGTCAAGATTTCTATGTTTATGTATCAAGAAAAGATCAAGTTCTATGGAAGAAATTAGTGGTACAACAAAGGATCAAGCACGTAACGAGAAAAGGAAGAGAGAAAATAAAGTAAGCATGGCAGAATGGCCCATCCGATCGGATGGTGCCCGCATCCGATTCGGATTGGAGAAAAGTGATTTACCGAGAGATCCAACTGATCGGTTGGAACTCAATACCGATCGGTTGGAAAAGACTAAAGTTACAAAAACGCATTTAATGACGAATTTAAGCCCCATAATCATGGTGGCTTATCATTTCTCGGTTATTAACTGATTAAGGACGTTTTTGCTTGAGGGAAAAGGGTTCCTTCACTTATTTAAAGAACCCTTGGCTAGTTTACAAAGTGTGACAACCCAAAAACCTAGTAAGGCTTACACCAAGTCTTGCTAAACTTATTATCATTGCCCGAAAGCTTGTAGTTGCTGTGAGAACGTCCAGGGAACCTTGAGTTCAAGTCTCAAGAGTTGTGTCCAAGTGTGGAGTTGTTTACGTGTGATCATAGGCGATTGGAGGAGAGTGGTTGCTATAGTTCCACAATTTTAGTTCTTGTAATTTCACAAATAGGTATTTCTTGTTTGAGTTATTATGAACTACTTTTACTTTAAGATGAATGAAAGTATGGTTGATTACTTGTGTTTGATTATGATTACTATGGAGTGACTTTGGTTATGCTTGTGTGTATGATGTGATAATTGTTAGAATATTCTTATTTCATAGTGATGCATGAAATCATATCTTGTTTTATGAGTTTGTTGAAATAAAATATAATCTTGCTTAATTGGTTGGTAAAAACAGTTTTAAAGATTAACAAAGGCCGAAAGGGATTTTCTTTATGTTTTTATGCCAAAAAGTTAGTGCACGAATTAGTATGGATTATGGTGTGTGACAAACACTATATTAGCTTATTAAAATGTATTTGGAAACGATTTCATCACGAGAAAAGGCCGAAAGGATTCGTAGGAATTCTTAGAATAAGAAATGCTTTTCAAACAACAAAGAGTCTAATAGAATTATCGTACTAGTTAACAAAGGCCGAAAGGAATTAACTAGGAGATTGAATTCTTAGAGATGATTTCTCATGATAAAAATCATTGATTGTGAATCACTCATTTTAAGTTGTGCATCATTACAAGTTACACCAAACTTGTTAGATTACTCTATACAATTGTCATGAAATTACACACAAGTATATTTGTTTTTGATTGATTGATTTTTACTTACCTTAGAATTTACACCAAATCGGATTGACAATCCTTTTTGTCAAAACTTATTTTGCAAACCCAAACCACAATTCCCTTGGGACGATCTCAACTGAACCACCTTTACTACTACGGACGAGTATTCTTGCTCGTATGTGTTGATTAGAGAATTGGATAAATTGATTTTATAAATTTTTAAAACTTGCACTACACACGACACATCAAGTTTTTGGCGCCACTGCCGGGGAGTTGTCTAAATTACTTGGTAGTTTGGTTTGCTAGTTTATAGTTTTGTAGTAAAAAAAAATAAAAAAAATTTTGGTTCGGAGCCAACCGAACCGGATGGATTTCCATCCGATCGGTTGGAGCCCTTGGTAAATTTTGTTTGTTTTTGTTTTTAGGATTAAGTTTATTTTTCAGTTATTATGTTTGTTTAATGTTATGTTTAATGTATTTAAGTGTTAGAAGTAATTAAGTTAATTAAATAGGGTAATAAGAATAGTTTTTTTTTACATGCCTTTAATGTTTCTAATTAATTTTAGTTAATAGAGTTAATTTTAGTTTAATGATTGGTAGTTAAAGAGTTTTAATTAATTATGCTAGTTAATTAGTTTAATGATTATTAAAAGTTAAGAATTTAATAAGATTAATGATTGATTTTAATAGTAAGTAATTGATAATGGAATTTAGTTTTTATTTTATTCATTAATTATAAGTTTTAAGCGTTAATAAAAAAAAATTTAAGAAAAACGAATCTAACCATGGGCTGGCCCGCATCATATGGGTTAGGGGCAATTTAGTTTCCGATTAACACTCCTCGGATGGCTGTTTAATACGATTAGGATGTTGCCTCGATAAAAATTTTGTGAAATTAATTTTCAGTGGAAGTTTTAATGTTAGAAGTGTTGCTGTTGCGTATTATGTCATCTCAATTAACTACCTCACTTAGTTTGGATTTTTTTATATGTTTTATGGTATCTATTGGAATGAGAATGGAGATTTAAGTCACTTTGAATATAGAAATATTGAAAGAAGCTGTAAGATTCATGATTCATGAAAGTTGATATTTTCAGAAAAGCTAAGGTTTGATTGAAGTCAGAAGATGTTTGAATAGTCAATTTGCACTAAGGAAAAAGATTGTCTACTTTTAAACAATATTGATCACCATGTGAGCATCGACATTGTGAGTTGAAGATTAAATCTGCATCTACTAAATGAAATGGAAAACTTGATTGGAAGGTATGTATAGGTAAACCATTGTTTTTGTAGCCTTGAAAATTATTGGAAATATAGATTGAATTATACTGTCGGTTTAAGTTGATCACTTGATTTTTCGGAATTGAATCATGACCAACGTGTTTCATGAATTTTATGTTCCATGTAAGGAGATTTGCAAAAAAAATTGATTATGTTAAGAAAAGGTAGGAAAGAAGATTGTTCAATATGGGCCAAAGAAGAAACAATTAAAATTACCATACTCCATAAAATTCGAGGTTTCATTTTCACCCCAATAATCCACTGTTCCCTTACAAAGAAAGAAGCTTTGACATATTTGAATAAAGTTAGGCGCTTATAAACGTTTGAATTTGAATATTTACATACTATCACTTCTTGTAGATATC
>CP139506.1:390397508-390515488 GCA_021014915.2 Artemisia tridentata subsp. tridentata
ATCAAATGCCAGGAAAAATATTCGCCACTTGTAACAATATATCCATGTTGAGATCGATCATTGTAAGTTAAACATATATCCTGCATCTACAAAACTAACTAAACTTGTTTTGACAGGTTAGTAAAATATAAACCCATATCCTTTGTACCTTGAAAATATTGAAATATTTGATTTACTGTGGTTCAATTTGATCAACTACTATTCTCGAGAATTTTAAATCATGACACGTGTTCCATGCATTCTATATTCCTTAAGGAATCTCAACAAAAATGAGCTCTTGTTTTATAATATTAGACGCATACAACTTATTTCTCATATTGCCAGACATAACATTAAATATCCTTTCTCATAACATTCATGTGTATGGATTTCACCCAATAATCACGTTTCATCATAAGAGACTTTCATAGTTCATTAGTTACTTGCGTCTTTATATTCTTTGGCCATTCATTTTACAACTACACTTCTTGTAGATATCCAAGATCCTCACCTTGTATTTATTATGCGCATTATTATTTACAGTATTATCGACGTCGTTTCAGTTCTTTTCGATTCCACACTTTACTAGACATTATATTCTATCATTTGTTGAGATCTCAAAGTTTTTTTTTTCATGTACCCGGGGTTTTCAATATCCTTTCATGTCTAGTTTTTCTTTCAGAGACTATTATGGGGTCTTTATTACCTCGATTCGACCATCTTAATTTATTGCTCCATTTTATCTATTCATTCGAGTACTTTTTATTTGGAATCGATTCGTCTATCACGGTGCAGACATGCCATAGACTTACTACCAATCAATGATTTTACTGTTGGGACACACATTGTAATTGAAGCAATAGCAGCATAATATGATCTAGTCACTTTCTTTAGGTCACTAAATATGTCTGGCATTTACTATATCTGGAATGTTATTTTTCCCTTGAACTTTAAGTTCATATTCATTAATGTGAGGATCAACATCTATATCATAATTCATTCCATATTTCTCGCTGCTCATTCTCTCCCCCTGAATGAATTATCAATTTAAATATCCCATTTTGTGTGTTGTGGTGTATTTACTATATATCACACAATTACAAAATCTCACATGGGAAATTTGGTTTGTGACCAAAACCATTCCAACGGGGAGGATTCATTATAGATTGTTGGCAAGATGCGATTCATATGTCATAACATGCCCCATAAACTAAAAGTTTTGTTCTCACAATATTATTGGCTTTGCAATCAACTGAAGACGTTTTATAAACGTTTCAACAAAAGCAATTCGCGTATGAACATGGCCTACTTTTATGTTCAACACTTATTCCAATAATCGCCCAATACTTGGAAGTTTTCACCACCATTTTTAATAATTTAATTTGGAAAACCGTGCTCGCATTTTATAAGCCGAGCCATTAATCACGCTAATCTTAAGTTGCGTCTTTGATGATCATTTTGACGATGCATCGATTTTATAAATCAAAATGATCCATATGGCACATGTATAGGCCAACATACATGCCCTTTATATTTTTCCACAATTTAAGGAAGCAAGTCCTTATTTGTATTTTATGGTGATAAGTAAATAACCAACTTCCACTGAGAACAATAAAAATTTATCTTGGAAGAAACACATCATTCTTCTATATATTTCGCATCATCACTAAACCGGAATGGTCGAACCGGTTTGCCAATCAATACAAGTTGCACAATATTCTTAACACATATACATCATATATCATAACATAATGTCCATTAAAGAATTTATAGAAACAAAAATTAATAAATAAATTATGCACGTTACTATGCTTGGCCACAAAACAATAATATGTAAAATAAAATCTGTATACGTCATTCAACTATATTGCTATAAACATGTTTATAACTCAGATCACATAACAAACTAGATAGCCTTAAATAGGTTATGTGTTATTATAAAATTGGTATGTGTCAAGTAAAGACAGATTGAAGTCTTGAAGCATTTATCAATTCGAAAAAAATATAATGGACACCAAAGAAATAAAATAAATAAAATAAAGCCTAATAAAACATTCATAGCCAAAAATAATAGGAATCCAAACATAATCAAGAAAGCCTAAGAAAAACACCTAAAGAAAATTCCAAACCAAACACTTAAAGAAAATTCCTAACAAAACACTGAAAGAAAAATTATTCATGGCTTGACTCTACCAATTAATCATCTGTAAGAAAATCATCAGCTTCCAAATAAGTTTCATCATCAGTATGGTCTTTAGGACCATCGGGGATATCATTTTTATTATCATAAACAAAGTTTGACTCTACCCCGTTTCCCTTGTTCTTGATAGAATTTTGATAAAGTTCAACTAGATGCTTGGGTGTACGGCATTGCTTTGCCCAATGACCAAAAGTGCCACAACGATAACATGAATCCGCTATTATGTTCTTTTCTTTTTCATCTCCTCCATTCTTTTCCTTATCTTGCCACTTCTTGTGGCCATTGTTGTTCTTAAAGTTAACACTATGATTAACAGCATGGTAATTACCTCTACCATTGCCACGCCCTTGACCACGACCTCGACCAGAACCATAACCTCGTCCACGTCCTCGTCTACGGTCATAACCACGACCACGACCTCCATTGTGATAAGTAGTCACATGCGCTTCCGATAAAGGAGCGGTACCAGTTGGACGATTATCATGATTTTTCATTAAAAGCTCATTATTTTCTTCGGCCACAAGTAAGCATGAAATTAGGTCACTATATTTAGTAAATCCTTTGGCTCGATATTGCTGTTGCAATAGTATATTCGAAGCATGGAATGTGGAAAAAGTCTTTTCCAACATCTCGGCATCACTAATTGAGTCACCACATAATAGCAATGTGGAGGTAATGCGATGCATGGCCGAGTTAAATTCACTCACTGTTTTGAAATCTTGGAGCCTTAAGTGAGTCCATTCATATCTTGCCCTTGGCAAGATGACCGTTTTCTAGTGGTCATATCGGTCCTTTAACTTATTCCAAAGGGCTAGTGGATCTTTTACTGTGAGGTACTCAGTTTTTAAGTCCACATGGAGGTGATGTCGTAAGAACATCAATGCCTGGGCTTTTTGCATATTAGTTGTTTCTTTTCCTTCGTGGATTGTATCCACAAGCCCATGTGCATCCAAGTATGTCTCGGCTTCCAACGCCCAAGACAAATAATTTTTTCCGCTTATGTCTAAAGCCACAATAGAAAGATTTGCAAGTTTTTGCTCCATGATAACTATACGTTGACATTAAATACGTGTTAAACAAAACACCGAGTGAAACAAAAACAAGTAAAATATGTACATGAGATAATATACTTCGATCCATGTTTGGTTAATTTAAATTATACTAAACTTTAAGCAAATATAATAAGTTATATCAAATAATTATGGCAGAATGCACATATTAAATCATGTTACGCTTATAATTAACATATTTTCAATAATAACATATAACAAGAATATAAAACCGCTTTTTGTTAAATTATTATATAAAGAATTACTTATTAATATTCTTGTTCACTACGTAACGTAAGTGTATTTAAACAAACAAGCTTAATCAAATAATTTAATTAATCAAACTACCAAATCTTCATTAGTTTATACCAGTTAACTAGCATAATTATATAGCATAATCACAAAATTTCATTAAATCAATACATATAGATCTACACATCAGATCCAATTAACTTAAGAATCAGCATTACTATTTAAATTAAAACCATCTAACATCATGTAAACATAAACATAATCATGACGTCAGCATCGAAATCAAATCAGATCTACTATCATAAACCATTCCTAACAACAACCGGTAAACATCACATGTACAAAACATATAGCAAATCAAGGCAATAAACAATAAAGTATTGACTATGAAAAGAAATAAGAACATATAATAAAAAAACAAAAAAAAAAATAAGATAGATAGCAAAGTTATAAACTTATACGCAAGTTAATTACCACAAAGTCTACATATTATACGCAAGTTAATTGGAGACAAAATCACTGCGTATTATAAAATCCATTGACGTACGCATATTAATTACCACATGGCAAGTAGTAGTAACATGTGACTTTGAATTAATATTGAATAAATTACGATGAAAGCTGGGTTCAAGATCTACCTTTTGAAACACTGTAACTCACAAAGTCTACATATTATTGATCAAGTATATTATATATTGATTGATTGGTCTTAAGTGTGCATCAGTTTATAATAATACATGATATGGTGTGTCTTGTTTAATTTAAATAAACTAATAAAAAGAACTATCGCCATAATTTGCGAGTAACAATAATAAATACGAACAATATTAAGAAAAAAAAACCGAAGACATACCACTAATAACAGAGAAAAACTTTAGAGCGTGCGGTGATGAAAACGAGAGAAAACCTAAACCTTTAGAGCGTGCTGATAACGTGTTCTGAACAAGAATTGAGGGAATGAATATTCTTCTTATTAATCATTAACTATGAGATTTACAAAGAGTATATATAGACAAACATTAGGGCAAAAACCCTAATAGCTAACATGGGCCATGGGCCTATTATGGGTTATATGGACATCCACTAATAATTATCCATAACATTATTAAGATTAATGGATTAGTAAGTTATTAATTATGTGTTAATTGTCATATTTATTAATTGGTTTAATTTTAGTTTTTATTTTTATTGTATTTATTTATTAAGTTTTTAGTCTTCAATAAAAAAAATTTTTTTTAAAGAAAATTCGATCTAACCGATCGGATGCTGCCCGCATCCGATTCGGTTGGGCAAATTTGAGTTTTAACGATTCAACCATCCGATCGGATGGGTTCTAATACCGATTGGATGGATGCCTCGGTAAAATTTTGTGAAATTTTTAATTTTTAGTTGTTTTGAAGTTTTAATAGTTAGAAGTTGTTTGTTTGTTTGCTTTGATTTTATTTATAAGTTATCTCAATTATAACTAACCCTCACGCTAATAGTTTGGATTTTTTTTTTTGTTTTTGTGGTTATCTTATAGTTAGTGTTTAAGTAGAATGGAGAGTTTAAGCGGAGTTTCGGAATACTTGAGAAATTTGAAAGAAATGCTGAAAGATTCAGGTGATTCATTGGAAAGTTTGGGAAATATTTTGGAAGAAGCAAAGGTTGATTTGGAAAGACAAGAAGAAGTTGGAGAAAGTCATGTTAGTTCACCTAAGGAGAAAAGAGTTGTTGTGTTTACACAAGCACCACCTAAGGAGTTTGATGCACCATTCGTGAGGCACTCTACACCTTGTGGAGTGGAAGGTATTAAAGCTTGGGATGCTCAGCTTAACATGGAATATGGAGACAACTACATTACGTAAGATATGCTTGGTAAGCTTGGTTTTGTTATGCTTGATTATGAGGATTATGGAAGAAAGATAGTGAGAGATGTGAATGTTAATATTCATGGTCATGTGTTCAAAGTTGATTTTGTTGTTTTGGAATATGGGAATGCGGATGAACCAGAACTTGTGTTTGGTAGAGAATTTATGGTTAAGACTAAATGTAGGATTGATTTTGAATTAGGAGAGATGAGGATAGATGTTGATGATATGGTAGAAGAAAAGGTAGGAAAGGGAGAGATTGTTAAAATGGGCAAAGCAAATAGAAAGAAAACACCACTTAACAAACTTACCCAACCCTCCACCCCTAAGAATGAGAGTTCTTCATCTAGTTCACCACCAAAAACACCACAAACAGTTAAACCATTAACCCAAAAGCAAAAAGAAGCAATTCTGGAAAATTTGGAAACAAAGTTTAAGGAGCTTATGGAGGAGAAGCCGGTAATTGAAGTGTTGAATAATTACATGACTTATCGTAAGAAGTTGGATGCAGTTATGATGGCAAGGGCTAGGTTAGAGGATAAGAATTTTGATGAGATTGCAAGAGAAAGGATAGTTGAGAATGGGTTGCCTAAAAAGGAGAGCGATCCGGGAAATTTTGTGTTACCTATTAAAGTGAATGGAACAGATGCGATGTATGCGTTGGCTGACACAGGAGCAAGTGTGAATGTAATGTCGTATCCATTGTATAAGAGATTAGGACTTGGTAATCCTCAACCAAATCAGTATAATCTTACTATGGCTGATAATTCTTGGACGATTTTCTTGTGCTTAATATTCCGGTGGATAAGGAGTTACCATTGTTGTTAGGAAGAACATTTTTGAGAACTTGTGGAGCTATTATAGATATGGGTAGAGGTACTATGACTATAAGTGATGGAATCTTGAAGCATACCTATTATCCAAAGCCTAGAGGAAAGATTGTTAAAGAAGTTCATGGTGAAGAAGATGAAGAAGAAAACCACTTGGGTTGTTTTGAAGTAGGTAGAGATGAAGAAGGGAGGCCTAAATATGGGCTGGTTGTCCCAAGTTACTTTGATATTGAAGATGAGATGGAAAGAGCTCTAGCGATGGAGGCTTTCTATAACCCGTTTAAGAATATTTTTGTGTTTAACAAATTGACAGATTTTCTTGGATCTTTACCGGTCCAATTGAAGAATTTAGAATGGGGGCCCGAAGGAGCTAGTGTTTACAAGAAGGAAAAAGAAGATGGAGAATGGCATGTGAAGTTTGATATAGTTTGTCCGGATGGAAGGAACTTTACAAGGAAGTTTAAAACGCAAATGACTAACCGAAAGTTGTCCGGGAAGTTTCAAAATGAAGATATCTTGAGGCACGAATATTTTGAAGGATGAAAGACAAGAGTTTGAAGAATAAAAGCACAAAGCTTGTGCTAGTGTTTTGTTTGTTTTCTTTTTAATTTTTATGCATTTTAGTAGTTTAATGTTTGCATTTAAGTTTAAGTTTAAGTTTGAATTTAGACCTTTTAATTGTCTTGGTTTATTAAGTTTTAAGTTTATGAAGTTATGTTTTGAGGTTAAGAGTTAAGTTTTGTTTTAGAAGTTGTAGAGATAGAAGTGAAAAACAAGTTGGGAGATTAAGTGTGTTGAAGTATTTTATGCTTAAAAGAAATATTTTTGAAGAGTAAAAACACATCTCATTTGTTCTTACAAGTGTGAAAAAAGTGTTGACACAAGAGAAGTGAAGTTTTTGCAAAAATTCAATCCGAATCGGTTGGATCAAATACTGATCGGATGGATTGAAATATATATACTCAAGATTTCAAAAATCACAAAAAAACACACACACACTCAATCCACCAAACTTGGGATTCAAAAATTCGACCATTAGAAGTCTATTAAGTGTTGCAGGAGTGTTGAAGAATCATCTATGGCACCTAAACAAGTAAGTAGCATCATCAATTTGTACTAATTAGGTTTTAATTCGAATTTCTTGAATTAGGTCAAAATTTGGGTATTTTTGATATAGTTCGAATTGAGATGTAATTTTTTGTGGAATAGATGGGTAAATGATTGAGTAATTCATTGCAAAAAGAATTAGAAAGATTGATTAAGTTTTAAGGTAGAATTGATTGATTGAATTTTCGGATTAAAATGGGTCAAAACTTTAAATCGATTTGGATTGCAATTGATGATTTCCAGGTGTTATTTAGTTGTTGATTAGTGATTCTAGGATGATGCATTGTTGATTAGAACATCAATGGAAGAGATTTGATTTGGTAGTGTTCATATGTTCTAGGAAGATTGAGAATTCATGCGAATATGTTATGAACGTGTTTGGAGACGAGTGGGATATGTAGGAACTATGATAATCGATCAAATGCATGATAGGATAGAGCTAGATTATTGGAATAGAGTGGGAGATCCAGGTTGTAGTAGAAGGAACTCATCCAAGTTAAGGAGTCCTATTATGAAGATTTTACAAAAGTTGATCACTTGGGGGGTTTTGCATAGAACAGGTAGCAGGGATAAGTGCAATCAACTGGATCTGTGGCTAATGAAATTGTTGGAGGAGGATAAGAACGGGAATGTGGCTTGGATAATAGCCGAGTGTCTTTCAAGAAGAGCAGCAGGGATAAAAGATAATAGTGTGATTTGTGGAGGTCACTATGTGACTATGTTGGCAAGAAATTTGGGTTATTTTGAGTATCAGGAATTGGAAAAATGTTCGAAAATGAAGGAGAGTGAGACGTGGGATGATAAAAGTTTCGGTAAAGCGTTGGATAGGAAAACAAAGACGTTGGGAGTTGTAATAGAACCAACAATGGGCGCACCTTATGGAGTACCACAACAACCCTATCAATAACAACCGTATCAACCACCACCACAAATTAGGAATGTTCATGCTCCGGGTAATTTTGACTCGGGATGGGGAGATTGGAACCGTGAATTGAATGAGATAGAATGTAGGGAAGTTTGGAGAGATTCTATGATGATGAGGCAAAATTACAACTATGATTACTCCATGCCGATGATTCAACATGTGGCTCGTGATGCTAATTATGAGGTACCTCCCTACAACCCACCAAATGTTCCACCATACCCAATTCAGTATGACCCATATCCTGGCCAATATCCTTATCCGTATCCCGGGTATGCACCATTTCCCGATCCAGTGCCCGTTTATGGTAGAGTCCCTACAGTTGGAAGTTCGAGCTACAATGTAGGAGGTTCTTCGTCAGGTGTTGGAAAGAAAAGGCCCATGTTTACAGTTTTTGATGATGAAGAGAATTATGATGATGAAGAAGAGGAGGATGATGAAGAAGAGGAGCGGGTTCATGGCGATGAACACATGGATGCCGATGATTGATGATCATCGAATATTTGGTTGAGCAATGGTTATGTTTTAAAAACAACGTTATTTGAATAATTTCTATTTCCGCTACTCTTAACTTAACTTTATTAGGATTTTATTATTCATGGTTTGTTTTGAACTACTTTTGTTTGTTTTAGTATTTTGCTTTGTTTGTTTCGCATATAGTTTTTGCAGTTTTTGCAGGGGAAGAATTCACGAAAGCTTAGTATTGATCAATATTCGGAGTTAGGAGAACTCATGTGCGTACGTAAGATCAAATAAATCTATGCGAATTTTTTCCGGGTAGCATTTTATTTTATTTTATTTTAATTTTTTCCCATTTCCTTTACTTTTAAGTTCATTTTATTACATTGAGGACAATGCAAAAATTAAGTGTGGGGGAGGGAAGAAAATAGGAAAAATTGGTATAATTTTTAAATTTTTTTTAGTTTTTAGTAGAATTTTGGGATTCGAGTGACTAGAGTTAGGTTCGCCCTTGATGTCTAGTTATTTATTTTTTTGATTCAATGGTAAGAATGAAGCTACTTGAATTTTTTTTGAATTTAATCAAGAAAGGAGAGTTATTGATAACTATTGCTAGCACATGTTATAACCCACCTTAAATTGTGAGGATTTAAGTTGTTTTTTTTTTTTTTTTTTTTTTTTTTTTTTTTTTTTTTTTTTTTTTTTTTTTTTTGTATAAAGCATTTCTTATTCTCTATATTTCGTTATGAGTGTGCCGGTGATCATGTTGATTCTAGAACTTGTACGTGTTATGCATTACAGTTAAAATTACTTTCGAGTAATAAAATATATTCAAATGATAAGAGGCAAATTAGGATTTACACCAAATGGCCTTCCGTTTACAAAAAATATTTTTTTTTGCTGACCGCATTGGTTAGTTATCCTTAGTATTTGGAACCCATTTGTTAGCGTGAATATTTTAAGCTAGATACCCTTAGTTACACCTTTTAAGCCTTATCTTTTCTTTTGATTAAATCCAGAAAAGTACAAAAAGATTTTACACCTTACACCTTAGCCTTATCCGAATCAAGTTCAATTGAAGTTCAAAACTAGTTATTTTTTTGATGATTACGTGTTAACCACACTTTGTATGTGTATATGTTGTTTCATTAAAGAAGGAGGTCGCTACTCTTACTTGTATTTTTGTAGCGTGTGCTCATCCGAAGTGTGGGGGTGACGAAAAAAAAAGAAAAAAGAAAGGAGTGAATAGCCAATGAGCTATGAATGTACGAATGATGAAAATAAAATAGTCAATGAGCTATTAAGGAAGGAAGGAGTTAGTATGAGATGCGGAAGAATGATAATCGAAGAAGTTTGGTGGAGTGATCATTTGAGGTATAAAGAGTTGGGAACGGAATTGGACTTGATTCTTATTTATTCGTTTTTATTTTGTAGAAACCAATCACAAATAATCCCCATGTCTTATCCTTACCTTTACCAATTACTTGATTCGTTGTTAGCTTTCGAGTATCCGGATTTAGTGATAGCTTTGTCTAGATATGAAGTGCATGGATGTTCTAGTGACCATCCGGGTTTTTGAATAGTTGAAAAACGTTGCTAGCGAGCTAGTGCGTGTTTTGGTGACCATCCGTTATGCAAATAACGTCGTTAGCGAACCAAGGTACAATCTAGTGACCATCCGTTGCTTGGCTAGTCAAGAATTCGTTGCGAGCTATTACATTCTTGTATGAAGTATTTGCACAATAGCTAGGTAACCTTTAACCTTAAACCCGAATAAAAGACCTCTTTGATGTTTTATTTTGTTGTTTTGATACTCGTACAAGCTTATGGTAAGAAACGTGAATCATGTCTGAGCAATTGAGTGATATGCCATTAAATTTACCCTTGAGTGTTGAGTGAATTTAAAAATCCTATGAGAGGAGCTTAGTTATGTTATCAAGCTCGAATTAACTTGTTTATGTTTCAAGAATTTTTCACACCTAAAAGTTAAAATGACAATTGTTCCATTGGGATAGTTGTTGGATTTTTAGAATCATAATGAAGTAGCCATTGAGTTCAGTTTTTCTTAAAGCTAGACTTGCTCGAGGGCGAGCAAAACTCAAGTGTGGGGGATTTGATAACGCTAAAAATGAACATGTTTTTAGTCGCGTTATTGTTAGATTTGTGCATCATATTTGGTTATATTTGTTACTAAATCATGAAAAAGTGTATATGCAAGTAAATATAGCCAAGTACAGGAAAAGATGATAAAAAGATGAAGAAATAAAGAGATTATGCACATTTGAAGAATCACGAGAAAGAAACGAGAAAAGAACCACACAAGAATTTAAATATCTGATAAAGTCAAGATTTCTGTGTTTATGTATCAAGAAAAGATCAAGTTCTATAGAAGGAATTAGTGGTACAACAAAGGATCAAGCACGTAACGAGAAAAGGAAGAGAGAAAATAAAGTAAGCATGGCAGAATGGCTCATCCGATCGGATGGTGCCAGCATCCGATTCGGATAAGAGAAAAGTGATTTACCGAGAGATCCAACCGATCGGTTGGAACTCAATACCGATCGGTTGGAAGAGACTGAAGTTACAAAAACGCATTTAATGACGAATTTATACCCCATAATCATGGTGGCTTATCATTTCTCGGTTATTAACTGATTAAGGACATTTTTGCTTGAGGGAAAAGGGTTCCTTCACTTATTTAAAGAACCCTTGGCTAGTTTACAAAGTGTAACAACCCAAAAACCTAGTAAGGCTTACACCAAGTCTTGCTAAACTTATTATCATTGCCCGAAAGCTTGTAGTTGCTGTGAGAACGTCCAGGGAACCTTGAGTTCAAGTCTCAAGAGTTGTGTCCAAGTGTGGAGTTGTTTACGTGTGATCATAGGCGATTGGAGGAGAGTGGTTGCTATAGTTCCACAATTCTAGTTCTTGTAATTTCACAAATAGGTATTTCTTGTTTGAGTTATTATGAACTACTTTTACTTTAAGATGAATGAAAGTATGGTTGATTACTTGTGTTTGATTATGATTTGGTTATGCTTGTGTGTATGATGTGATAATTGTTGGAGTATTCTTATTTCATAGTGATGCATGAAATCATATCTTGTTTTATGAGTTTGTTGAAATAAAATCTAATCTTGCTTAATTGGTTGGTAAAAACAGTTTTAAAGATTAACAAAGGCCGAAAGGATTTTCTTTATGTTTTTATGCCAAAAAGTTAGTGCACGAATTAGTATGGATTATGGTGTGTGACAAGCACCATATTAGCTTATTAAAATGGATTTGGAAACAATTTCATCACGAGAAAAGGCCGAAAGGATTCGTAGGAATTCTTAGAATAAGAAATGCTTTTCAAACAACAAAGAGTCTAATAGAAATATCGCACTAGTTAACAAAGGCCGAAAGGAATTAACTAGGAGATTGAATTCTTAGAGATGATTTCTCATGATAAAAACCATTGATTGTGAATCACTCATTTTAAGTTGTGCATCATTACAAGTTACACCAAACTTGTTAGATTACTCTATACAATTGTCATGGAATTACACACAAGTATATTTGTTTTTGATTGATTGATTTTTACTTACCTTAGAATTTACACCAAATCGGATTGACAATCCTTTTTGTCAAAACTTATTTTGCAAACCCAAGCCACAATTCCCTTGGGACGATCTCAACTTACCCACCTTTACTACTACGGACGAGTATACTTGCTCGTATGTGTTGATTAGAGAATTGGATAAATTGATTTTATAAATTTTTAAAACTTTCACTACACACGACACATCAACTCCTTAAGTACCTAAAAATCCTCTTCACAGCATTCAAGTGAGAAACTTTAGCGGTCACTTGAAATCTGGCACAAGCACACACAGCGAACATAATGTCTGGCCTTGAAGCAGTTAGATACATCAATGAACCAATCATTGATCTGTATAAGTGCACATCAACTTCTTCCCCATCTTCATCCTTGATCAGAGGTTTGTTGGACTCCATGGTTGTCTTTGCTGGTTTCACATCAGAAAAGCCAAATTTCTTCAAAATATCAGTCACTGATGAAGCGAAAAGTGTACCGCTTTTAAGGGGTCATTTAAGCCCTAAATCGTATTTATTTGATCAAATATCGCCCTAAATCGTTCCTTTTGTCATTTTAGGTACTTTTGAGGAGAAATCTAGAAAAGGAGGCATTTTGGACGTTTTTGGAGCATAAAAGTGAAGAAAACTACAAAGTCTCAAAAATCGGCTAAAAGTTACCTTTGACGGCGTCAGGATTTACTCCAGACGGCGTCATGGCTTGGCAAGAAAAGGTGGATGTGAAATTTACTCATGATAAGCCAGTGAAAATTGCATGTGAATTCTGACGGCGTCACGCTTTAACCTGATCAAGGGCGTCACGGCTTAATTCAAAGAGGGACGGCGTCACGTTCAAGGTCTGACGGCGTCAAGCCTTGATAAGCCAGAACGGATTTTGGAGAGCTAAAGAGGGACGGCGTCAAGAAGGTCACCCGAGAACCCTAAAAGCGGCGAGGTGACGGCGTCACACTCCATAACGTGACGCCGTCAGATGTAAAAATCTATATATAGTTTTGCAATTCTTTGTCATAAGTGTGGAACTTAGTGTGGAATTTTTGGGAGAAAACCCTAAGACGATTTTAGCATCTTTTTCAAGGCTTTTTGCCTTGAGATCTTCCATGTTACATTGAAGATAAGTCATCAATTAATCATTCAATATGTCTATGTGTTGTTTGATTCTATCTTGTTCTTGTCTTTTGATTAATATGTTAGGCTAGATTTATCTTGTGTTTGCTTAGATCTAATGAAACCTAGCTATTGATTATTGGTTATTAGTGTGTTATTAGTTGTATTGGATGATTGTTTATCTATGTTAGGCTTAAGAAAACTGGCTAACTTCCTATTCGGTAACTTGCTTGAACGTCTTAAGAAACATGAACCAAATGCGTACTAAAGGTTTTTATGGTTGTATTTAATGCACAAGCGAATTCTAGTGATCCCATGTTAGGAGCTTCCTAGCCGGCTCGACATAGGAGTGAAGTAGGAGCTTGTAGAGTTAGGGAAGTACGTACGCCACCCCACGATTGGTATTAAGGAATACACCCGTCATCCACGCAACTAATACACACTAATCAACCGGTAAAAGATAGTTAGGGAGTAAGGAAATCTAAGTAAACACATTTCTCTACACTTAAGTTTTCACCAACTTTTTATTTTCAGTTATTTATTTTATTTGCATTCGTAGTAATTTGGGTTAGTTGACTAGCAACTAATTCCGCCCACTCTTTCAAACCCGAGATTTTACTTGCTTTCATAAAAAAATATAAAAACATAAAAAAGAATCTTCCTCAACCCTTAGACCTATTAGAGTAGTCTTTCATACCTAACGAACACTATTCCCTGTGGAGAACGATCAATCCCCCGTACTTACCACTACACTATACTACATCGGTCAGGTACACTGCCTGGTGGGGTTGTAAGCCTCTTGAGATCCCTCGAGAGGTAAAACCTGTTGTAAGGTTGCAAAACCACGCATCAAGTTTTTGGCGCCGCTGCCGAGGAATAGTTATTGTTTAGGTTGAATTTTTATTTTATAGGTCTACTCACTAGATCCCTTTCTAGTGAGATTTTTATTTTATTTTTTTTAGGTTTTTCTTTAGTCTATCTTATTTTTTTGTACTTTTGTTTGTGATTCCTTCCACCCACCTCATGAGTAACATTGATCATTTGATCCCTGTTATTCGTATTTTCCGCCGTGCAAACTTTCAACTACCCATTCCCGCCCCCATCATAGAAAACAACAACCTTTCACCCGACCACCACTTTGGTAACAATTCTGAGATGGAGGAGTCTGACCATGAGAATGACCATGTTAGTCCGTTTTACTACTCAGACTCCGATGAGGATGCCGGTGATGGTGAAGTAGTTAACGAGGAATGGGGAAAAGAGGAAAATGATCTCTTTAAGTATGTTGACCCTAGGACTAAGATCGAAAAGGATAGCCTCTTTAACATGCAATTTCCGTGTAAGATTGGTTATCATGATTTTTATGCTTATCTTAACTCATCTTTGCCTATGAACATTATCTCTCGCGCTAATTATAATAAAATCATGGTAGATGAGCTAGAATATCAAGGTGATAACATCGTTGCTAGGATTAAGCCACTACACGTGTTCGTAGGAAGTTTTGTGTATTTGGTGGATTTTATGGTTATGGAGAACTTAGGAGAATTTATCGATGACAAATTAACCCAAGTCATTTTTGGAGAACCCTTCAAAAGGTTGACCAACCTTGACGAAAAACTTATGGACGGGTTAATTACATTCTCGGATGGGGATGAAGATTTTGTTTATCAAATGCCCCGAGCACATCCTAGGTTTAAGAACTACCCCATTGAATCTTGCAATAGAATTATGCCTATCGACTTGTTAAGTGAGAATGATAAGGGGAAGGGGCTCAAATATCCACATGAGAAAAATAAGAGATATTATCATGGATGTTTGGAGCTAAATGATGAATACAAGAAAGATGAGGCAACAATTAGATGGCTCACACTCGGGTACGTGAGCATAAGCGACACCAGATAGCGTGACTTTGAGTCTAGCTACAAGACTCATTAATAAAGAAAAGCGCTTCTTGGGAGGCAACCCAAGCTTTATTTATTTATTTGCTTTATTTGTTTGATTGTTTGTTTGTTTTTATTTGTTTCCGTATGTGTGTTTAATTTTTAGTCTTATTGATTCATGTTCAAAACTAATTTGTGAAAATGCTTTATTTTGTTTTTAACTTCGTCTTAACTACATATAAAGGTATTTTGCAAAAGTTAAGTGTAAGGGAAATCTAAATTGGTTTATTAGAACACAAATGAACATGAATCGTAATAATAATAAATGAACATACATATTAGTATTCGTTTGAGTCAAATGCTTGTATCGAGTCATAATGATGTTTTGCAGGATTTCCAGGAAGTAAGGTAAAGGTTTTTCCAAAAATTTTCCGGAAACTTAACATGAGAATTTTTGTCAGGTCATTTCTGACGGCGTCAGGGTTTATAACCTGACGGCGTCAGATTTAATTTTCAGAAATTTTTGAAAGTTTTGTTTTCATAAAAAGTTTTTATTAAATCTATAACTTATAATCTCCAGGAATCTGCAAAATTATCATTCCACAAGCATTATATCCTTATATATATAGATTTATCCCGCCGATGTTATGCAGGTTTTCGTGTTTGTTTTCTCAGGTTTAACAGGTTATTTTGGACAAGGAAATGTTTTGGATCAAGCTTATGGCGATGCATTAGTCATGGAGCTTCAACATTACCTTGGAAGAAGATTTAACCGTGTAACTTCATTATCCACCGAGCGAATCAGGGGAGTATTTGATTTCAATCTTTTACTTTTTGCTTTTACATCTTGTTATTTGAACATTGGGGACAATGTTCATCTTAAGTGTAAGGGGGGGGGGGTAAAAATACGATTTTTAGAGAATGCTATTACGCTTGATTTTTGTTTGTTTAATAGTTGATGTGTAATAAAACTGAGAGAAATACCTGTTAGGGCAATTTTAGTGCCAAATTTAAAATTTTTTACAACATATAGGAGTGAAACTTTGATCTTAATGAGCGTCTCACGGATAGGAGTTATATGACTAGCACAAAAACCGTACCACTAAAAAATTTCCCCCCCCCCCAAATATGTGAGGTTCGCCCCTAGAATTGGTAGGAAAAGCATTTATGCTATGATGTGTGTACCGGTAGCACTTAGATTCTAGAACTTGCGTTAGGACCATTCCGAGGCCACAAGTGAGACTACATTCGTGTAGTTAGATTTACTACATGATAAGAGGCATTAGGATTAACCCATTGTTTTACACCTGTGTTTTTGTTATAATTACATTGGCTACATTGGTCAAGTAATTCTCCCACACCCTTTGCGTTGTACTCATTTTTAGTACACGATACCCCTAGTACACCCCTCAGAGCCTATCTTTTCGTTTCGACCTTTAAGCATTTTACTTAAAGGAAGAATTTGTTACACCCCACTAAAATGTACACCCAAATCGCCTTATCCTACCTTGTATGCACTCATTTTTAGTGCATTATTGTGACAACATTTGTTTAAACCCAAGTTAATTATCTAATTGATTACATGGTTGCTAAGTCGAGTCATATCCTTGTACATATTGTTTTGGGACGATTGGGACTCATGGGTAAAGTACTAGTGTAATGGAGTAATGGGGAAGAACATCATTCATTACCCCCATATGTGCTAAATATTTTAAAAGTACTCCAAGTTTTTCGATTATCTTAATTCGAGTCATTAGAATAGTTATTTGTAAAGTTATGTAAAAGTTCAAGTGTAAGGGGGATGCAATGCCCCTATGATGTATTATTTTGGATGGTAGGGCAAAAGTGTAGGAAAAAAAAAAAAAAATCGAAAAAATCAAGAAAAATACAAAAAAATGAGAAAATGAAAAATAGAAAAAACATACGGACTACCATCCCGTTTTATTTTATGTTTATTTTATGTTTTTGTTATTTTCTTTCATTAGCTTAAGATTGAGTCGAGTCTTGGCTTAGCAACATTGTATAGTACATGTAATTGATCAAGATCTTTAACTCGCCACCAGTAAAATATCCTTTATCCAACAAAACCGTGTTTTCCTTGTCCCTACACCTAACGTTATAACCCTTTTAAAAGCCCTCTTTGATAGTTTATCTTAGGTGCTTACGCCTAGTGGAGGAGGTTTTCGATCCTTTCCCAAGCCTATGGTAATCTATTTGCTATGACAGGTAGTGAGAGATATTATCCGTTTCCATTTATGAGATTTATTTTGATGACACTTGAGAGATGTGAGTATCTAAACACTACTTGTGAGGTGCTAGTTTATAATCTCCGTGCTTATTATGATTAAAGTGGAACGATTATTTGTTGCAATTACTTTTATATTAGCGTTAAATGACCCCTAACTTGTATTTTGATTAGAATAAAAGCGCATTTGCTTGAGGACAAGCAAATCTCAAGTGTAAGGGTATTTGATGAAGCGAAAAGTGTACCGCTTTTAAGGGGTCATTTAAGCCCTAAATCGTATTTATTTGATCAAATATCGCCCTAAATCATTCCTTTTGTCATTTTAGGTACTTTTGAGGAGAAATCTGGAAAAGGAGGCATTTTGGACGTTTTTGGAGCATAAAAGTGAAGAAAACGACAAAGTCTCAAAAATCGGCTAAAAGTTACCTTTGACGGCGTCAGGATTTACTCCAGACGGCGTCATGGCTTGGCAAGAAAAGGTGGATGTGAAATTTACTCATGATAAGCCAGTGAAAATTGCATGTGAATTCTGACGGCGTCACGCTTTAACCTGATCAAGGGCGTCACGGCTTAATTCAAAGAGGGACGGCGTCACGTTCAAGGTCTGACGGCGTCAAGCCTTGATAAGCCAGAACGGATTTTGGAGAGCTAAAGAGGGACGGCGTCAAGAAGGTCACCCGAGAACCCTAAAAGCGGCGAGGTGACGGCGTCACACTCCATAACGTGACGCCGTCAGATGTAAAAATCTATATATAGTTTTGCAATTCTTTGTCATAAGTGTGGAACTTAGTGTGGAATTTTTGGGAGAAAACCCTAAGACGATTTTAGCATCTTTTTCAAGGCTTTTTGCCTTGAGATCTTCCATGTTACATTGAAGATAAGTCATCAATTAATCATTCAATATGTCTATGTGTTGTTTGATTCTATCTTGTTCTTGTCTTTTGATTAATATGTTAGGCTAGATTTATCTTGTGTTTGCTTAGATCTAATGAAACCTAGCTATTGATTATTGGTTATTAGTGTGTTATTAGTTGTATTGGATGATTGTTTATCTATGTTAGGCTTAAGAAAACTGGCTAACTTCCTATTTGGTAACTTGCTTGAACGTCTTAAGAAACATGAACCAACTGCGTACTAAAGGTTTTTATGGTTGTATTTAATGCACAAGCGAATTCTAGTGATCCCATGTTAGGAGCTTCCTAGCCGGCTCGACATAGGAGTGAAGTAGGAGCTTGTAGAGTTGGGGAAGTACGTACGCCACCCCACGATTGGTATTAAGGAATACACCCGTCATCCACGCAACTAATACACACTAATCAACCGGTAAAAGATAGTTAGGGAGTAAGGAAATCTAAGTAAACACATTTCTCTACACTTAAGTTTTCACCAACTTTTTATTTTCAGTTATTTATTTTATTTGCATTCGTAGTAATTTGGGTTAGTTGACTAGCAACTAATTCCGCCCACTCTTTCAAACCCGAGATTTTACTTGCTTTCATAAAAAAATATAAAAACATAAAAAAGAATCTTCCTCAACCCTTAGACCTATTAGAGTAGTCTTTCATACCTAACGAACACTATTCTCTGTGGAGAACGATCAATCCCCCGTACTTACCACTACACTATACTACATCGGTCAGGTACACTGCCTGGTGGGGTTGTAAGCCTCTTGAGATCCCTCGAGAGGTAAAACCTGTTGTAAGGTTGCAAAACCACGCATCAATCACATACTTGTCTTGACTGATGAATATCCCATCTTCCTTCTGTTTAACTTGAAGCCCCAAAAAGAAAGTGAGTTCCCCCATAGAACTCATCTGAAATCTGCTATGCAAGAGCTTCTCAAATTCCTCACCTAACACCTTGTTTGTAGACCCAAAAATGATATCATCAACATATACTTGTACTAATAAGATATCCTTTTTGTCTTTCTTGATGAACAAAGTCTTGTCAATGGTTCCCCTGCTGAAACCATTGGTTAGCAAGTACTTTGATAAGGTGTCATACCAAGCTCTAGGAGCTTGATGTAAGCCATACAATGCTTTCTCCACCTTGTAAACCCTATCAGGATAATTAGGGTCTTCAAAACCAGGTGGTTGGGAGACATATACTTCCTCATCAATTGTCCCATATAAGAAAGCACTCTTCACATCCATTTGATACACAGTGAAGTTCTTGAATGAAGCAAATGCCAAGAATAGTCTGATAGCCTCTACCCTTGCTACAGGTGCAAATACTTCATCATAATCAATTCCCTCTTCCTGAGTGTATCCTTGAGCCTCCAATCTTGCTTTGTTTCTGATCACTATTCATCTTTCATCTCTTTTGCATCTGAACATCCATTTAGTACCAATTACCTTTTTCCCAGAAGGCAAATCAACCAATGTCCAGACTTCTTGAAGCTTGAATTGCAACAACTCCTCTTGCATAGCTTCAACCCAACTTTCATCTTGTAAAGCTTTGTAGGCATTCTTGGGTTCCACTTGTGACAGAAAACAAGCAAACATACAATTCTGTAGATCCTTGTGGCTATTTCTTTGATGAAGAGATTGAGCAAATAACCCTTGATCAAACAAATTTCTGAAACCTTTTGTTTTACTTCTTGTTTGAACAGCAGAATGAACATCTCCAATAATTTGCTCATTTGGATGATTCTTGTGTATTCTGGTGGTTGGAATAGGACTGACTGGTATTGCATTATCCATATTGGTTAAGTCAGCCTATGCACCAAACCCATCCAAAGCCTCATCATCAGTGTCTTCATAGATGTTGACCAAACCAGGTATATTGGGATCATCTGGATAGTCATCATTAGCAAATGATCTTCCATCTATGTCAGCAGTAGAAAATCTTGGTGCAGCAGTAGGATCAAAAGGCTTAGCAGTAGTCTCTTTTGGCTTAGCAACAGAATCAAAGTTACTACTGTTAGTCTTGTTCTGCACTTCATCAACAACTTGTGGTCCTTCATTAACCACATTATCAGCCTTAGACGGTTTATCCCCACCTTCTACATCTTTATGAACAGTATCATCTTGTGAACTCTTGCCCTCTTTCTCTTTGGGTGTGAAAGTTTGATTAAGCTTCCATTTCTCAGTTAAGACAAACTCCTTTGCAGATTCATCCACCTTAGCTTGTGTACCTGCATTGGAATTAGCTTGTGTACCTGAAGACTTGTTAGGTGTACCTGCAATCACTGGCTCATAATTCATACTTTTGGTTAATGAATCAATGTCAAACAGCCATTCAGGTCCACTCCCTGCAACATTAGATGTTGTTTCACTAAACCTAACATGCAGGTTTTCTTCTATATGCCTAGTTCTTTTATTGAATACCCTAAAAGCTTTACTATTGGTAGAGTATCCAACAAAGAAACCTTCATCTGCTTTCTCATCAAACTTGCCTAGGTTATCAATTGTATTTAAGATAGTAACAAGACACCCAAATGGTTTTAAGAAATCTATCATAGGTTACCTACCATGCAACAACTCATAAGGGGTCTTGTTATGAGGCTTAACTACCTTACTCCTATTTTGCACAAAACAAGCAGTGTTAACTGCTTCAGCCCAAAAAGTAGTGGGTAATTTTGACTCAGACAACATAGTCCTAGCAGCCTCAATTAATGTCCTATTCCTCCTCTCAGCAACACCATTTTGTTGAGGAGTTCTAGCCACACTAAACTGTCTTAAAATACCTTTTTCAACACAGAACTGATTCATCACACTATTCTTAAACTCAATTCCATTGTCACATCTGATTACCTTAACTTTGTGATTAACTAGGTTTTCTACTCTTGTTATGAAAGCCTTAAGAATGCCAGAAGTCTCATCCTTAGTTGCTAGAAAGAAAACCCAAGTAAATCTACTATAGTCATCTGTGACAACTAGGCAATACATTTTTTATTCAAACTTTTCACATAAGTTGGCCCAAACAGATCCATATGCAACATATATAGGGGCTCAGAAATAGAGTTCACTACTTTGGACTTACAAGAAGCTCTGTGTTGCTTTCCCATCTGACAAGCAACACATGTTTCAGGGTTTTCAAAAACTTTTGAAGGTAAACCTCTGACAAGGTTTCCCTTAACCAATTTATTTATAGTTTTGAAATTTAAAAGGTCAAGCCTTCTATGCCAAAGTTTGGATTCATCATTGGTGGCCTTTGCAAATAGGCAAGTTAAATCTCTTTTGGGAATTATGTTCTTTATGTCCACACTGTATATATTGTCTGTTCTAGGGACTCTAAGTAGCACAGATTGATCATCAGGCAACTTAAAATCAGGAGATAAGACAAGACATTCAGTGTCTGTAAAAAGAACAAAATTCTTTTTGTCACACATTTGTGAGACACTAAAAAGATTGAACTTAAGCCATTTTACAAAGTATACCTTTTCAAAATCCAATTTCCCTGTTCTAATAGTACCTTTACCAACAATCTTTCCACCTTTAGGGTCATTACCAAAAGCAACTCCAGTCATATGTCCAGAGCATCCACTATCAAAAATGCATTTATCCTTTAGCTCATCTTGTAGATTGCCCTGCACATAAAGTAAGAGAGTTAGTTTCTCTTGGGGACCCAAGCCATCACTGACTTGGATCTGCCTTGTGCATCAACATAATCAAATTTCTTCAAGTCCATTGATGCACTGCTGTGTCTGAGAACATGATCTAAAACCTTGATTTTAGGTTTCCAGACCCAGCAAGCTGAGGCCTTAACAGCATAAAAGTGATTGCCCACAACAGTGTCTGTAATTACTTTTGGCTCAGCAGTAGAAACTGCTTTTGCTTTAGCAATAGAAACATCTGTGTTCTTTTCAATGGGCCTTTTTGGTGCAGCAGTAGTAATTATCCTAGTAGCACCATTCCTCAGTAAAACTTCCCTAGGAACCATGTCTCTCTTAGGATGTGGGTGAGTCTTTTTAGCAAAATTCTTATGGTTCACCCTAGTGTGTTGGTTGCATACAGGTTTTTGGTAGTAGTAACAATCTTCTTGAAGATGCTCAAAACTACCACAACTATAACAAGCCTTCTTAAGTAACTGAAAATCACTACCTAATTTTTGTGAAATTAGGCTATTCCAATTTCTTTGGTTTCCTTTAGGAAAGTTATTAGTTTTTCTTGGATATTCTCTAGGTTTCTCATCAAATTCAACCATTTTCCTATAGATCCTACTACCTAATACAGGGTTTACAAACTCAACATGTTTAGCCTTAGAGTCAACAGTTTTAGGAATTTCTTCCTTTTTAGCCTTAGATGTTGACTCATCTTGTTCATCTTCACTATCTGACACCCAATCTTCAATGACTAGAGTATCATATAACTTCTTTTCAACCTTAGGTGACTCTTTATTAATCTCACTAGGTTTACCTACAGGTTTGGCATCTATCTCAGTTATGAAAGACAATTCCTTCCTAGGAGGTGCAAAGACACTTTTGACTGGGGGAGCTACTTCATTGTACCCTAAGCCACTCCCTCTTCTCATTAATTGACTTTCAATTGACTTATTGACCAGGTCAGATGCAAATTTTTGTTTCTCTACCCTAACAACATGTTTCTCTTTCTCAGATAAGGCTATATCTTTAGCTTGTTCTGCTTCCTCTAGCATTTTATTTAGCACATTAATCTCACTATTTCTCATTAAAAGCTGGCCTTCTATAATGTGGATCCTATCAACATATTCTAACTCATTCTGTTTGAGAAAGTCAAGTTTTTCTTCTACTGATTTTAGACCATATTTATACCCTAAGTTGTCAAGTTTTAACTTTTCAACTTCAACTCTTAAACTCTCATTCCTAGACTTGAGTTCTTCTACAGTATCTAAGCATGATTTAAATGAACAAGTAGACTCATTTGATACCTCAGAGTCTGAACCAGATGATGAAGAAGCATAGGCCATCAAAGCAAAGTTGTGTCCCTTTTGTCCTTCTTCAGCCATGAAAGCAGAATTTGGTCCTTCCTCAGCTTGATCACTCCAATCATACTCTCCCAAGCCATCACAAGAAACCAGAGGTGATGTAGTCTTGACCTCTTCAACAGGAACCTTCCTTACATTCTCTCTATTCTTCTTTGGTGCTCTGCAATCCCTTGCAAAATGTCCCTTTCTCTGACTGTTATAACACTCAACCTTGGACTTGTCAAACCCCACATTGGTTTGTCCTCTATACTTGAGTTCCCTACTAGTCTTCTTCAGAAATCTCCTAGCCCTCATGGTTAGCATAGCCATCTGCCACTTTAAATCAATCTCCTCAAGATCATCATGATCTATCTGTTCCAAATCCTGATCAGTAACAGAAGTACTTGTGGTAAGATCAGCCAAGAAGGCATAAATAGCAGCATCACTGATGTTGTCACTATTTGTACTAGCAGCAGAACCAACAGCAGAAACCACATGCCCAGCAGCAGAATAGTTTTCTTGAGAGCTACCAGAACCCTTGTTGTTTGAAGACATAAAGGCTAGGTTATTTGCACTAGAAGATGAACTGGATGATCCTTTGACTTCATATTCATACACCTTCAGATTGTTGTATAAATCATCTAAGCTCATTGTATCAAAATCAGCCTTGTTCCTCCAGACCACTGTATGAGTATTCCATTCAGATGGTAAACTCCTCAGAAACTTAAGATTAATGTCTTCTTGAGGCACTGAGACCTTCATAAGTTGTAGTTGACTCACCAACTTCTGAAGTCTATCATAAGTAGCATCAATGTTTTCTGAACTTGAGGCAACAAATGTCTCAAATTGATGCTTGAGCAGATTCTTCCTTGACTTTTTAGTGGCCTCATTCCCACCAAATATGAGTTCAATAGCTTCCATCAAGGACTTTGCATTCTGAATATGACTGAAGCTCAGTTGATATTCATTGGGTATTCCCATCATAAGAATACTGTGAGTCTTTATCTCCAATCTTCTATGAGCTTTGTCCTCAACAGATTTAATGGGTAGAATTGTTACATCAGCAGCTTTAGCAGGTAGTGTATCTCCATTCTGAATGAATTCCCACATGGAGTAGTCAAGCATCTTGATATACTGCTGAATTCTCATCTTCCACAGTTCATACTCACCAGGTTTGAGCATTGGCACCTTAGATGCAGTCACCATATGAGTAGATTCGGATTCCATTACTTTAGTTGATGATGAACAGATCTTAATAAACAAAAATTCTTCTTGATTTCAGTCTCTAGATCACTAGCTCTGATACCACTTGTTGATCCCAGTTGAGCTATTGATCTTGTTAATTATCTTAGATATAGATATAAAACAATAAGTATAGAAACTGTTCTTGAAACGATTATTAAACACTATGCGGAATCTAGCATTTAATCTTAAGAAGAATTAATCAATCAAACACAATTGAATTCTCTCAACAAACACTTCAATATATTAATATGGTTACTCAATAGTAACAGGGTTACAAAAACCTTGAAGTGATTCGACTAACAATGATACTTCTATGATACGTGTCAAAACTCTAACCCTAGATCCTCCTTTTATAGACTAAGGAGTCCTAGTCAGTTACAATAGCTTTCTATACAAAAATAATCTTTTCGTATCTATTCTATAATTATCCAAACATACTATACATAGTTATCTAATAAGTAGTAGAATACTAACTCTAGCAGTAGTATCTTCGATGCCTAGCAGTAGTATCCACTTAGCTTATTTTTTTGATCTTCTCAGTAACTCCAGCAGTAGAATAAATACACCAGCAATAGTATGATTAAGCCTAGCAGTAGAATCATACTTGGTGTATTTTCCATTAAGATCCATGAGCAGTATTATCCAACCTGAGCAGCAGCATCTTAAATCCCAACACAATCCACCCCCAAATGTACACCCAAATCGCCTTAGCCTACCTTGTATGCACTTACCTTTAGTGCATTATTGTTACAACATTTATGTTAAACCCTTGGTCAATTGTCTAATTGGTTACATGGTTGCTAAGTCAAGTCATATCTTGTAAATACAGTTTTGGGATAATTGGGACTCATGGGTAAAAGTACTAGTTGTTATGGAGTAATGGGGAAGATTACACCCATATGTGCGTTAATGTTTAAAGTACTCCAAGTGTTTTGATTTTCTTAATTCGGGTCATTAGTTACTTATGTGTAAAGTATATAAAAGTTCAAGTGTAGGGAAGTTGCAAGTAATCCCTTTGTAATGATGTATTATTTTGGATGCTAGGGCAAGAATGTATGGAAAAAATATAAATTATGAGGACTTTGCAAATGATCTTAAATTGTGGGTTTTAAAATCAGGTTTATATATGGACTAAAATAACCTTCTATTGTAAACATTGGATTTAACATAGCCATTAGATCAAATGAGGATGGAATGTGAAGATTAATCCCTTGATATGTTAGCATAGTTTGTTATGTAAATGATCTTAAATCTATTTATATTATCGGAGTTAGCAAGTGCTCTACTGCATATGGCAACATAATAAGAACCATTTTTATTTAACCATAAAACAGTAAGTACATCATGAAACCATATGCTTAGCATCATCAGAGTTGAAAATGCAAGCAATTATTACTAAAAACGGGGAGTTGGCACAACCAGTAATGGCGACTTCTTATGAACAACTATTCCAACAATCTCAGTCATATCTAGCTCTTCAGGTCTTCCATCATTTGGCAATGCCAAATCATACTTGTACACAATGTTCGCTAAAACAAGCTCGTTAATAGCTGCAGTAAACTCAATACCCGGACACCCTCTTCGACCAGCACCGAAGGGTAACAATTCAAAATCAAACCCTTTATAGTCAATAGAACTATTCAAGAACCTTTCTGGCTTAAACTTGTCTGGTTCATCCCATAGCAAAGGATCTCTTGCTATTGCCGAAACATTGATCATCACTTGGGTACCTTGTGGGATGTCATACCCCATTAAATTCACATCTTGTCTTGATTCATGCGGAACGAGTATTGGGAGTGGAGTGTGTAATCGCAAGGTCTCTTTGAGAACAGCTCTTAAGTAATACATATTCACCATATCATCTTCTGTGATCAGTGGTCTTCCTTGAGCTATTTTTGTTACCTCTACTTGCAGTTTTTCCATCGTCTTTGGGTGTCTTATTAGCTCACTGAGTGCCCATTCTATACTTGAAAATGTTGTATCCGTTCCACCAGAGAACACATCCTACAAAAAGTATAAACTTTTGAAAAATGCATGAAGTATAATAAACTATACACATTAATATTAGTTAATGTCCTTCGATTTCTATATATTTTAGCTTGTTGACTACCAATTTTTTTTAATAACATCTTAATGAATGCATGCATGCAACATTGATTTCAAGTTAGAATTAATCACAACTTTCAAAAGAGAGACGATAAAGCTTACCGAGATGACAGCTTTGATTGTATCTCTCTCAAATGTAAAATCAGCTGTATCATCTCTTTGTATATCAAGTAGGATATCAACTAAATCTTTCTCCTTTTCATTTCCATCGTTCACCATTTTGTTCTTGTTTATATGCTCTTCAATAACGCCATCAAAAAACTCATTGAGTTCTTTAGCAACTTTATTTGTTCTTCCCTCTAAACCTCGCAACCAATCCACCCATGATAGCCATGGAATATAACTCCCTATACTCATAACACCAAGTAGGTTCTGAAACGCTACTAGCAACTCCTTGAACTTTTTATAATCACCATAAATCCTTCCTAGGGCCACCTGACAAATTATGTTGTTAGTAAGTGAAATAATCATCTCACTTAAATCAACTACAGAACCACGGGTTTTCCCCATCATATCAATCATACTAATCGTTTCTCTTTCTCTTATGCTCCGAAATGAGCGAACTCGTTTGCGACTTAGAAGGTGGACAACTGTAATGCTCTTGACCTGCCTCCAATATTCTCCATAGGGAGCAAAGCCTATGTCCTTAGCCCCATAAGTAAGTTTGGCCGGAATACTTAATTTAGGCCTATTTGAGAATATTAAATCATGCGTTTTCAAGACTGCTCGAGCACCTTCAGCTGAGGAGACTACAACCACAGGTACACTACCTAAGTGAATCAACATAAGTGGTCCATGTTTTTTGCTTAAGGCTCGCAAAGAAAGGTGGGGGGCGGAGCCTAGTTGGTGAAGGTTTCCAATAATTGGAAGCTTTGGTATGGATGGTAGTGTGTTTTTTTGTTTTTTAGAAGTGAATGAAAGCCATTGAAATGGAATCAAAAGCAATAATAGAACTAGAAATGAGATGAGAGGAAAAACCAGAAACTGAAAGGAGAGAAACATTGTTATTGCAATGGTTTTAGCTAAAAATATCACTTGATTCCTAATAAGGGTATATGTGCTACACACTATTATATAGACTCAAAGTTGTGGTTACATATGATAGTATATCATACTCTTATAACATTTTTATTCTTTAATAAATAGTATTACACTAATATTATAACAAGATATGTATGATATAGTACATTATATTTATATCACTATAATCGTATTCTTAATAAAATAGCTTACAGTTGTGTTATAATGTAAAATTCTTAAAATAGTAATAAATTAATAGTTAAAATTACTATAATATATAATATTGATATGAGAATAAAGTTAATAAAATTCTTCAAAAATATAATGTATAACTAGAATAAAATGAAAATTTGTTAAAAAGAGATTAACGTATTGTATAAGATACTGATCAAGGCAAAAGTTCTTTATAGATCCAACTTTTACCATAGAACCCATCAAGCAATCTTAGTCACTCATTTTTTTTTATCAAAATAAAAAAAATAAACTTCCACCTTTTTTTTAAAACTTAAATATCTCGCAAACCGTAAATCGTCAAGCTACAAAAAAATACCATTGCGACGAGAATTAAATTATCTTTCTATAGACATGCATTGTTATATACTTTCGACGATTTTTTTTTTTTTTTTTTTTTTTTTTTAATTTCCGCCCAGAAAAGAATCATATATGATTCTTACGAATCATATATGATTCGTAAAAATCGAATCATATATGATTCTTACGAATCATATATGATTTTTAAAAATCGAATCATATATGATTCTTTCTGGGCGGAAAATTAAAAAAAAAAAATTCGTCGAAAGTATATAACAATGCATATCTATAGAAAGATCATTTAATTCTCATCGCGATGGTATTTTTTTGTGTAGCTTGAAGATTTACCGTTTACAAGATATGTTGTTTTTAAAAAAAAGATGAAAAATAAAAATGGGTGACTATGATTGGTCCATTGGTTCTATGACAAATATGAGATCTATATTGATCTCATCTCAACTGATTAATATTAATAATTGTTCCTTGACTTTTTTTTCTAAATAACACATGTACTTATCTCTTTTACTGAAATAATGAGTTTAATGTTATAAATATGAGAATGCTACTGCACACACCGGGTTTGAATATAAATTTTTAATTAAATATTAGGGTTAATTATTAAAAAAAAGTATTATACTTGTTATGGTTTCCTCTTCAGGGTAGTGAACAAATTTTTTTGCTTTTGTGGGTAATTTTCTTTCAAATTTATCCTCTTTAGGGTATTTTGCGAAATTTTTGGACATTTTTGCCCCTCTTAGCTAATACGTAGATTTTTTTTTTCCCCGAAGGGCAAAAATGTCACATAATACTCTAAAGAGGATGAACTTGAAAGAAAATTACCCACAAAAGCAAAAAATTTTGTTCGCTACCCTGAAAAGAAAACCATGGCAAGTATAATACTTTTTTTAATCATTACCTCAAAATATTAATTTAAAGATTACAATTTTAGAGTAGCTAATCAAGAACATGCACGAGCTTGTAATATATATTCTACTTTGAGAAAACAAATTACTCACAAAAGCAAAAAAATTTGTTCGCTACTCTGAAAAGAAAACCATAGCAAGTATAATACTTTTTTTAATCATTACCCCAAAATATTAATTTAAAGATTACAATTTTAGAGTAGCTAATCAAGAACATGCACGAGCTTGTAATATATATTCTAGTTTGAGAAAACAAATCGTGTATATATATATATATGATTTAAGTTTTTGGGTTGATCATTGGTGGATGGGTTTCAGGGACGGAGCCAGGGGTTCCCGCGGGTGCTCGGGACTCCTGTAGATTTTTTTCGATATAGTGTTAATTTTTGAAAAAAAATATCAATTTTTCTTAAATGTATCTTAAATGCACCCGATCCATCTAAACGGTTCTAAAAAATTTGTGCACCCGGTCATATTTAGTCCTGGTTCCACCCTGATGGGTTGACCAAACACAATCAAAATAGCTTGTATAATACCGCTAAAAAATAGCTTGTATAATATATCATGGCAATTATAACATTAATTTTACTAAGCAATCCAATCACACCAAACATGTAAGTTGAAACCAAAATAAAAACTTTACCTACACATTATAAGCTAATGCGTAGTTGTGGTGGGTAGTTGTGGTATTTTCTAGTTTTTTATACAAACATCGTTAATTTTTATTTTATTTTATTTATTTATTTTTTGCTGTCCTTTCGTCGAATCAAGTGAAACTCGTATGACGAGATTGGATTGTGATTGGTGGTTGTGAAATCTTCTAATTTTTTATCTTGCCACAAAAAGTTTTCACAATTACAACGTTTTCTCAATCTTTTATTTTTATTTTTTATTTATTTTTTATTTATTTTTAACAAAATTGACAAATTGATTATACACCATTTGTTGGGTTCATGAAATTTATCATTATTTACCAAATTTAAGACAATTTTGACTTTTTATTGATCAATCACGTTACTCGATGTTGCCATATGTTAGAATCGAGCAATCTGATAGGCCCAAATTTTTTTTCAATAAGGTTGATCTAATTACTTTGAAATAACGTAATTCTTTTATTATATAAAAGATTAATGTTTGGATATCTATTACAAAAATAAATTTAATATCAGCTATTTTTACTAACTATTGAGAGAGCTCATAAATATTATACAACAATATTGAGTTTAATGTTATAAATATGAGTATTAATGTTTAAAGAGTAAACTGCAAAATACATCTCTGTGGTTTGCCCAATTTCGCACCATACATCCAAATCTTTTTTTTCTAACTTATACATCCCTCCGTTAGTAAAAGTTAAACACCATACATCCGCGAGGACGAACGGTGCAAAGCATTTCTCCGTTATCTCCTAACGAGATAGAAAATGTTTGCACCGTTAGTCCTATGGTTAAGTCTATTTGCACCGTTAGTCCTATGGTTAAGTCTATTTGCACCGTTAGTCCTTTGTTACGTTTTCGTCCGATTTTTTTCGTTTTCGTCTGTTTTTTTACGTTTTCGTCTGTTTTTTTATGTTTTCGTCTGTTTTTTTACGTTTTCGTCCGATTTTTTACGTTTTCGTCTGTTTTTTTACGTTTTCGTCCGATTTTTTACGTTTTCGTCTGTTTTTTTACGTTTTCGTCCGATTTTTTACGTTCTCGTCTGTTGTTTTTACGTTTTCGTCTGTTTTTTTTACGTTTTCGTCCGATTTTTTACGTTTTCGTCTGTTTTTTTACGTTTTCATTTTTTTTTTTACGTTTTTCTTTTTACGTTTCCCAGGTTTTTTACGTTTTTTCGTCTATTTTTTACGTTTTCGTCTAATTTTTTACGTTTCGTCCGATTTTTTACGTTTTCGTCTATTTTTTTACGTTTTCGTCTGGTTTTTTACGTTTTCGTCCGATTTTTTTCGTTTTCGTCCATTTTTTTACGTTTTCGTCTGTTTTTTTACGTTTTCATTCGATTTTTTACATTTTCGTCCAAGTTTTTTACATTTTCGTCTGTTTTTTTTACGTTTTCATCCATTTTTTTACGTTTTCGTCCGATTTTTTATATTTCCGTCTGCTTTTTTACATTTTCATCCATTTTTTTACGTTTTCGTCCTCTTTTTTACGTTTTCGTCTGATTTTTTACGTTTTCGTCTGATTATTTACGTGTTCGTCTGATTTTTTTCGTTTTCGTCTGATTTTTTACATTTTCGTCCCTTTTTTTACGTTTTCGTCTATTTTTTTACGTTTTCGTCCGATTTTTTTTACTCTAAATCATTTATGAACTCAGATGATCATAAGTTTCAAGTTTAAGTGAAAATGAGTTACGTTTTATTACATATTTTAATAACAGTCATTAGGACTTGGATGTTTAGGTCGAATTACACAAAGGAGACATGGGTCGTTGTACACAAGTTACCAAGTTATTCTTATGATTTCATGTGGTGAATTCCTGCTTGCTATAACAGATTAACGACAATAGCTATTTAGTGTTGGTTATATTATTCAGATTAGCATACGTGTGTAGAATAGATTTTAAAAGAAAACAAAAGAATTATGGTGATACCTGTTGTTTACGAGAGCAAAAACAAGAACAGAACTATCACAGCCCTACGAAACCAATGTACGCCACGAACGAAAAACTTCTTTGCTTCGATCGTCTATGAGTGTGGTACGAATAAAGTGTGAAACAAAATGGTTGCTGTGTGTTTATTTCTCAAAGCGTATAAGGAGAGGTGTGAGTGTCTGGTATTTTAGAGAGACAAATAATGGCTTGCATGAGTGCTTAATTTGTTTGTTAATCGAATGGATGGGAGGAATAAAAGTACGTAAAAAAGCGGACGAAAATGTAAAAAATCAGACGAAAATGAAAAAAATCAGACGAACACGTAAATAATCAGACGAAAACGTAAAAAATCAGACGAAAACATAAAAAAGCGGACGAAAACGTAAAAAAATGGATGAAAACGTAAAAAAGCAGACGAAAATATAAAAAATCGGACGAAAACGTAAAAAAATGGATGAAAACGTAAAAAAACAGAAGAAAATGTAAAAAATTGGACGAAAACGTAAAAAAACAGACGAAAACGTAAAAAAATGTACGAAAACGAAAAAAATCAGACTAAAACGAAAAAAATCGGACGAAAACGTAAAAAACCTGACGAAAACGTAAAAAATCGGACGAAAACGTAAAAAATTAGACGAAAACGTAAAAAACCGGACAAAAACGTATATAAATGGATGAAAACGTAAAAAAACAGTCGAAAACATAAAAAATCGGACAAAAACGTAAAAAAACAGACGAAAACGTAAAAAATCGGACGAAAACGTAAAAAATCAGACGAAAACGTAAAAAATGGAACAAAAACGTAAAAAACCGGACGAAAACGTAAAAAAACAGACGAAAACGTAAAAAATCTGACGAAAACGTAAAAAATCGGACGAAAACGTAAAAAAACAGACGAAAACGAAAAAAATCGGACGAAAACGTAACAAAGGACTAACGGTGCAAATAGACTTAACCATATGACTAACGGTGCAAATAGACTTAACCATAGGACTAACGGTGCAAACATTTTCTATCTCGTTAGGAGATAACGGAGAAACGCTTTGCACCGTTCGTCCTCGCGGATGTATGGTGTTTAACTTTTACTAACGGAGGGATGTATAAGTTAGAAAAAAAAGATTTGGATGTATGGTGCGAAATTAGGCAAACCACAGGGATGTATTTTGCAGTTTACTCATGTTTAAACTATAAATACATGCAATTAATACACTCAAATTTTCCTTTTTTTCAATCAAAAATGCATTTAATGAACATTAAATAAATGTAAAATTTACTATAATTAAATTTGATTTTCAATTTAATACACTCAAACTTTTCATATGTTTATACTTTAAACAACGCCCAATGGGCACCCATTAGCAAATCCTTTATAACTTTAAACTCAATTTTTGAGTAAAAATAGATAGATTGTTAGACCATGTGTAATGGTAGATGGTGTACCATGGGGCATGGTGTGACATGTGGCAGTGTGGGTCATCATGGGGCTTAGAAGAAAAAATGGTGTAATGGTAGATGGGGCATGGTGTGACATGTGACACCCCTTTTCTTTTCTTTTTTTATTTTTTTAATCTCCAAAATTAACCTTTATTATTTTTTTATGCACTAAATTGACATTTTTAAATAAAAGTAAATAAATAAACCAAAGACAATTTCGTTAAAAAAATAAAACATTACACTCATTGGCCCAATAGTTAAAAAAAAAAAAAAAAAAAAAACCCAATAGTTATTTTTAACTCTGAGGTACATGGCCCAATGTTAAATAATAATAAAAAGGAAGCGACAATTTTCTGCGTCTTCTTCTTCCTCAAAAAATATATATATATATATATATATATATATATATATATATATATATATATATATGCGTCTTCTTCGTCCAGGGTTTGAAAAAATAGAAAATTACCATTTTAGTACTAAAAAAAAAGTTTGATCCATTTAATAGTTATTTTTCACACCCTTTTCCCATTTTGGTCATGCTCAACTGATCAACTGTTCGACTCCATTACTTTTGCGCCACGTGTCATTCTTTGTACTTTTTTCTAGTACATGCTTTTTATTAAATGTCCAAAATACCCTTCCACCTAACCCCACTCACCCTACCTAACTCCACCCACCTACCTCACCACTTTACCAGTCCATCACCACCACCACCACCGCTCGACCACCGCTGCTCAACTGCTCAACCACTCAACTACCACTGCTCAACTGCTCAACCGCCACTATCATACATCCAAAACAAACTCCCAAACACCCCTTTATCTTCAACCTTATGACCCATCACACATCCAAGCAATGGCAGCCATGTCTTCTTGCCATATCACACATCCAAAACAAACTCCCAAACACCCCTTTATCTTCAACCTCTTGACCCATCTTCTTCATCAAAACCCACCACAACAACAACCATTTCTTTTTTCAAGCTTTGGATCCAGAATCTAGAAATGCGGCATCTTGAAAGAATATTTATTAAAGTTTGTTTAATACGTGTGTATAGAATGATTGTTTCCCAGTCAAGAAAATAAATAAATAAAGACTTTGCGTTACATCGTGTTATAGTGATACTTTTACATTCTTTCTACATTGTCCTTCGTAGTTTTGCAACTTGAAACATCAATTACTATTCAATCTTTCGGTAATTGTCTTTGTTATCTAAACCAAATCCCCTCTCCAATTGACATCACACTCGGACCAAAAAAGAAAAAATAATTAAACGATCTTAGATGGGTTCAATTTTTTTTTTTAATCTTTTAAAGATTTTTTAGTTGAACCATCCTCATCATCGATCAATATGAAGCATAAACTTCTTGACTTAATATCCGAACATCTTGAGAAAGAACAAAACGACATCGTTTCATTCTCTCTCTCGTTCACTTTGAAAGGATCTTGAAGCCGCATCTTGTTGCTCTTCGTGGGATATGTACTTCTGGTGTGAAAGAACAAGTGGAAACAAAGTAAAGGCTTCGTTTGATATAGGATATGAGACAAGTTGTGTAATGATGATGATGACTGATTTGATGAAGATGAGATTAGATGAATTGATAAAAGTGGGAATGTATTTATAAAAGTGTGTGGTGGTGAGGTGCAGTGATAAGATAAGGTAGGTGTGTGGTGGTGTGGTGCAGTGATAAGATAAGGTAGGTGGGGTTAGGTGGAAGGGTATTTTAGACATTTAATAAAAAGAACTAAAATATCTTTACCTACCTTTGTACTTGCAATTGACACTTGTCACAAAAGTGGTGGAGTCGAGCAGTTGATCAGTTGAGCATGACTAAATTGGGAAAAGGGTGTGAAAAATGACTATTAAATGGATCAATTTTTTTTAGTACTAAAATGGTAATTTTCTCTTGAAAAAAACCTCAAATCTCTACAAATTTGAATTACAAATCAACAATTTAACCCCAAATCAGCCACGAGAGTTAAAGGATTAAATGGCATCAACAGGGGCGCGAGCGTGGAAGGAAAAACGCCCCAACGTTTTTTTGGAGGTTCAGCGCCTGTGTGTAGTAGATGAGGGGCGTGGAAGGGGCGCGGAAATGGGTTTTTTGGGGAGTTCAGCGCCCCATTACACATGGTCTTATTACAATAAGGGATTTGCTCAAAAATTGAGTTTAAAGTTATAAATATGAGTGTTAATGTTTGAACATCTATTACACTAATAAATATAATGTACTATATAAGAATTCTCCTATATATAATGGAGCGTCAATATTTTGCTACAATTGACATAATAGTGTTGGGCTAACTTTTGGGTTGTGGGCTCCCGCTTTTTCCCTTTCGTTTGTTTGGTGGCTTCTTTTAGCCTTTTTCCGATCGCTAACAAACGATAATGCGGTACGTACCTCATTTATTCTTGCATCTTCTGGTGTCTTCTGCCGAAACCCTACTTGACTGCCGGTATTGTTTACTTGCGGATCGGTTATGGTAGCTGCTCTTTTAGATGTCTTTTGCTTATGTAGCTGTTTTTTGTGGTAGTTGCTGTTTTTTGTGGTAGGTTATTTGTTCATGTTTTGCTTATGTACTTACGCATCGGTTATGGTGGCTGGTCTTTTAGATGTCTTTTGCTTATGTAGCTGTTTTTTGTGGTGGTTGCTGTTTTTTGTGGTGCTCGCTGTTTTTTGTGGTGGCTTATTTGTTCATCTTTTGCTTATGTGCGTGCTTCTTTTGTCGTGATCTGCCGATATTTTGTTGGTTTATGGTTTATGGTTTATGATTTAGATCTATATTATGTATCCGTTTTTAGGTCTGATATTGGGATTTTAGATCTATAGATGCTCTTTTAGACGTCTTTTGCTTATGTAACTGTTTTTTGTGGTGCTTGCTGTTTTTTGTGGTAGCTATCGGTTATGATGCCTGCTCTTTTAGATGTCTTTTGCTTATGTAGCTGCCTTTTGTGGTACTTGCTGTTTTTTGTGGTGCCTTATTTGTTTATCTTTTGCTTATGTGCCTGCTTCTTTTGTCGTAATCTCCTGATATTTTGTTTATTTATGGTTTATGATTTAGATCTATATTATGTAGCCGTTTTTAGGTTTGATATTGGGATTTTAGATCTATAGATGCTCTTTTAGGCGTCTTTTGCTTATGTACCTGTTTTTTGTGGTGCCTTATTTGTTCACCTTTTGCTTATGTGCCTGCTTCATCCGTTTTTAGCTCTGATATTGGAATTTTAGATCTATAGATGTTTTTATGGTTTATGGTTTATAATTTCTTTGTGTATGTTTATGCAGTTACTCTTTGATATTGTGATGCGTTTGTTGAGTCACTTGATATGTCACCTATACCTGTTATTAGTGGAAATAGCAGATATGAGTGCCATATCAAGTGGTGTAACCAATGTTTCAGATTTTTTGGGGTGATTCAATTTACTTATTCGCCTTTTGCTTCTGTGTTGGTTGGACAGTTACCTTGCAAAGGTATTGGCAATGCAATTCTTGAATGTCATAGTATAAATACTGACTATGTAACTGGATCCGTTTCACAACTGTCTTCAACTTAGAGCGGCTATTATATAATTAGGTGGTGGCGTGGCAACTACCAAACGGCATAGTATAAACAATAACTAAGCAACCGGGCTTATTTTGCAGCCACTGCCGATAATTTTCTCAACTTACATTTTCTAAACGCATGTTGCTTGGCGAGGTAACCAGGATTGTGGTTGCAGCCATGCCGTGTGTTTAGTGTTCCTTGCAAAGTTATCGGCGATGCAGTTCTTGAATGTCATAGTATGAATACTGAATATGTAACTGGATCCGTTTTACAACTGCCCTCAACTTAGAGTGGCTATTGTTGCTACAATTGACATAACAGTCTTGGGTTCAGTTTCGAGTTGTGGCCTCCCGCTTTTTCCCTTTCGTTTGTTTGGTCGCTTCTTTTACCCTTTTTTCGATGGCTAACAAATGAGAGAATGCACTGGAGAATGCGGTAACTACCTTATTTATTCTTGCATCTTCTGGTGTCTTCTGCTGAAACCTTACTTGACTGCCGATATTGTTTACTTGCGGATCGGTTATGGTAGCTGCTCTTTTAGATGTCTTTTGCTTATGTAGCTGTTTTTTGTGGTGCTTGCTGTTTTTTGTGGTAGGTTATTTGTTCATCTTTTGCTTATGTACCTGCCTACTTGGCGTTCATCTTTTGCTTATGTGCCTGCTTCTTTTGTCGTAATCTGCCGATATTTTGTTTGTTTATGGTTTATGATTTAGATTTATATTATGGATCCGTTTATCTGTTTTGCAACTGCCCTCAACTTAGAGTGGCTATTGTATAATTAGGTTGTCGCATGACAACTACCAGACGGCATAGTATAAACAATACCTAAGCAACTGGTCTTATCTTGCAGTCACTACCTCAACGCATGTTGTTTGGCAAGGTAACCAGGATTGTGGTTGCAGCCATGATGTGTGTTTAGTATTGACTCCGTGTGCTTTTCTCGGTATCTGTGCAGATCTTCTTTGTAAACTTTCAACGGTTGCTGTAGAAATGTTGTAATGTTTCATATCAAATAGTGAACTCGCACAGATGTTTGCACAATAGGCTGTGATGAATCTGTGAGTCTGATTAAAGAAGTGAATCCCTGGCTCTTGGCAGGGCAATCTTTTAGATTTGCAACCGTGCCAGGTGTATTTACTTCTTGCGATCACTTATCAATATCAATCCAATGATATAAAATTCAGAACTTCTTCACAGATCTGAGCTAAAATGTTTGAGTTTGTCGCTTATTGGTTATGATAGCCTGTCATGAATGTCTCACTCTGATTAAAGAAGTTAATACGTGGCTCTTGGTAAGCCAATCTTTTAGATTTTCACCTGTGGCAGGTGTATTTACTTCTTGCAATCAGTTATTAATATCAATCCAATGATATCAAATTCTGAATTTCTACACAGATCCAAGGCAGATAACGTAAAGCTAAAGATTGTAAAAAAAATAGACAGAATATCAGTGATGGATGTATGGCAACCAGTCACGGTTACTGCAGATATGCAGCTATACCCAATTTCGTACGGTGTGTACATCCATCATTGATACTTTGTTGTTGCTTTTTGTGCTACACAACTTTTGACACTGAACTGTGTCACTACATATAATTGCCTCCTTTCAACTACTACTGTATTTACATGGTATTTACACTCACCATTCATACTTTTTAAGTCTTTTCGTAGTGACTGTCTTCATATATATAATTTATTTATATTTTTTATTGTTCAGGTTTGTGTTCTTACGTACGCCAATCACCAGAAGTTAAGCACCGGTTAAACTTTGCAACCTGTTTTTATATTTACTGTATTCATATACATAGTTTAATGATCTTTTTGTATTCTTCAGGTTAACTGCTGCATTTACGCGCCTGTTCTATATGGTTTACATGCTGATATAAACTTTGCTTTGCCCCAGTTTCAATACCTAATGGAATGCACTATATATATATATATAACATGTAAAATACATAAATACATGCACACTTTTTTTTTGGGTGCATATCTTTGTTATTAATTATTCTATTAAAAGGTTTAGACTAACACATTATATATATATATATATATATATATATATATATATATATATATATATATATATATATATAAACTTTTTACTAGAAGAATTAATAACAAAGATATGTACAAAAAAAAAAGTGTGTATCTATTTAATACATGTTATATATAACAAAACCCGGTCGCTGATAATTGACTGCAATTTTGGCAGATCAGTGCGAAGTGAAATAGTATAGTCTTAGAAATGACTTGGTGCAGATCACTTCCTTACACTATGCTATTTCGCTTCTCACTGATCTTCTAAAATTCAGCCATATTGTTGCCCATGAGTTTTGCTCGAAGGAATGCGTATCTCGCACAGGGTAAAAAAAAGGGCAAAACACACGTAAGCGGAAAAAAGGGAGCCCACACCTCAACACTGACTCCAACACTGTACGTTTCCTCCTATCTCTTGCTTCAAACACTGAATTTTTCTGAATACAAGTTATTGCTTTTTGTGACTTACTAAAATGCCTTTTTCTGAATGGTTTGCAGCCACGGTGTTTAGGCAATGATGATAACTTTGTACATTCCCATTTTTCCAGCTGTGCGTTCGTTGACAGGGCAACCACGGTTTCGGTTGCAGCCACGCCGTACATTTAATGCTGATTACAAACGTACATATCTGAGCCTTACTGACATCAAAATGTGTAGCCCCTCGCTCAACTACGACTGCTGATCTGAGGTATCTTGGATTGATTTATCTGAAGGTAACCATTCGCTGTCCATCAATCGTTTACAAATATTCTTTATCAGGTTAAAAGAAAAATAACAGTTAATACGCATCATGATTCATCATCGTTTTTCGCTCCAGGAATAGTACCAACTACTAATATGTGATCTTTTTCTATTTGCAGATATTAACATCTGATCTTACGCGCCAATCATAGATACTTTTTTTTCGCATATTCATAGCTGTCGTGGCACAAATGGTTCTGGTCAAGAATATGGTTCAATTCGGAAAGAGGGATGAGAAACCGAAGAGAATGCTGTGACAAGTAATTTGATCCAAATTTCTTCTTCGCAGGATCCTCTTTCGTTTCCCATCTCTCTTTCGGACTTAAACCATATTGTTGACCAGAAGCAATTGTGTCCCTACAATTGCGTCTATGCACAAAAAAAATTACCTTTTACTGGCCCGGTCGCTGATAATTGACTGCAATTTTGGGAGATCAGTGCGAAGCGAAATAGTATAGTCTTAGAAATGATTTGGTGCAGATCACTTCCTTACACTATGCTATTTCGCTTCTCACTGATCTTCTAAAATTCAGCCATATTGTTGGCCTTGAGTTTTGCTCGAAGGAATGCGTATCTCGTACAGGGAAAAAAAGGGCAAAACACATGTAAGGGGAAATAAGGGAGCCCACACCTCAACACTGAGCCCAACACTGTACGTTTCTTCCTATCTCTTGCTTCAAACACTGAATTTTTCTGAATACAAGTTATTGTTTTTTGTGACTTACTAAAATCCCTTTTTCTGAATGGTTTGCAGCCACGGTGTTTAGGCGATGATGATAACTTTGTACATTCCCATTTTTCCAGCTGTGCGTTCGTTGGCAGGGCAACCACGCTTTCGGTTGCAGCCACGCCGTACATTTAATGCTGATTACAAACGTACATATCTGAGCCTTACTGACATCAAAACGTGTAGCCCCTCGCTCAACTACGGCTGCTGATCTGAGGTATCTTGGATTGATTTATCTGAAGGTAACCATTCGCTGTCCATTAATCGTTTACAAATATTCTTTATCAGGTTAAAACAAAAATAACAGTTAATACGCATCATCATTTACCATCGTTTTTCGCCCCAGGAATAGTACCAACTACTAATATGTGATCTTTTTCTATCTACAGATATTAACATTTGATCTTACGCGCCAATCATAGATAATTTTTTTTCGCATATTCATAGCTGTAGTGGCACAGATGGTTCTGGTCAAGAATATGGTTCAATTCGGAAAGAGGGATGAGAAACCAAAGAGAATGCTGTGACAAGTAATTTGATCCAAATTTCTCCTTCGCAGGATCCTCTTTCGTTTCCCATCTCTCTTTCGGACTTGAACCATATTGTTGACCAGAACCAATTGTGTCACTACAATTGCGTCTATGCACAAAAAAAAATTACCTTTTACTGGCACACAACATCAACTTTTTGTATCCGCCCTTTACCAGGTAAAGAAAGCCTTCAATTGAACATTACAAAACTAAAGTTTATAATCATTTTACCCAGATTTTTTCATGTATCAATATCTGTAACAGGTGTCGTTCATTCAACAACACCACTACATACAGCACATGAGTACAGCCAGGATCATTAACCTGACCTTCACCTCGAATTCCTTTTGGTATTTTAATAGTCTATCAATATGTCTGGTGCAGACTATTATTTAAAGACCATTTGAATAGCAAAAGGGGTTTGAGATGGAGATCAGATTTTCCGCCTATATGTTAATTAAAAAAAAAATTATAAACATAAGAAACAAAGACTATTTGGTACTTTTTTGTTGTTGCTGATACTAACAATCCATGTCATGTGTGTATAGTTCTTGAAGAAAGCTGAGAAACTGGAGAAGATGGTGTCCCATGTAGTTTGGCACAAATTACTTCTTTGCACTATCCTTTTCCGTTTCCCATCTTTCTTCGATAATCGACCCATACTACTGATCAGCATCTTTTCTCCAACTCCGGTTGTGGATATGCGATAGCAAGTTAACTTTCAAATACACATGACATCAACTTTTAGTATCGGCAAAAAAAAAAGCAGTAGATACCCTTTGTTTGTTATGGTAAAATTCTTTTTTTTTATCGAATGCCTCACAATTAAATCGGCTATTGATCAGGCCAAACATAAGATGGTCATGCATATGCATGTATATCATCTGCCTTATTTCACATTACGATAGTTGTTAATGTTCACAGACCGTAGCTTGCAATACCAAACGTTTATTGTAAATTATACTTGCGGATTCTATCAAACTGTTCAAAAAAAAATTTAAAGTAGCAATCTGTCTGTTGGATATCTACATTACTTAATCGATGAATGCTTTAAGTTAATCAATTAGTCTGGAACTTAATACAGTTACTCATTCTAAATTCCCATACATTTCCTTTTGTTCTTTCAACAACCTAGCAACTCGCTTGGTGCAAGCGGTTGCACAAAGAAAGTTGAAACAACAAAAGGAACTGTAAGGGGACTTAGAAAGTTTAACTATATTTATTTTTTTGTTCCATTCTTTTTTACAGCCTAAAACAGCCATCTACAAAGTAACGTCACCATACATACCTGCCTACATTGAATTTCGCTTTGAAAGTCTCAGTTATTACGACAGATCTATCTAACAATGTATCTTACTTCCGTTCTTTATACAAGTCATATACATCGTTTGATAGAACGGTTCTAATAACTGAAACGTGTTGATTGTGATAATGATATACTGTGTATTGTTTATAACAGGCCACACCTTCATTATCCCATTCAACACACGTGTTGATGCTTACATATTCTTCAAGAATCGGCAAATTTTATTCTACGATAAACTTTTTGAATATATATATATATATATATATATATATATATATATATATATATATATATATATATCCATTTCATTACTTTTATCATAAAAAAAATTCTATACTATATTACATGATATTTAAAAATAACTATTTTCTTTTACATCCATGTTTCTTCATATGAAATACTGTCACCCGATGGACTTGATGAGTTCTGAACCATCCCCGTATTCCCATGATGATTGCATTCAATTCCTGTTCTTCAGGTTTGCACGGCCACTCTCATTATTACATTTGTCTATTTACCTGTTTATATTGCATCATAATTGGCATGCAACCTTGCAATTGACATCAGAATGAAAAAAAACTGGCCACGCAAGAAACCACGCCTGGAAAATAAGTTTTCTGAGATTCATTAGGCTCAGAAATGCGTTTCCTCCTATCTCTTGCTTCAAACACCAACTTTTTCTGAATGTAACTTATTGTTTTTTGTGACTTTCTAAAACCCCTTTTTCTGAATGGTTTGCAGCCACGTTGTTTAGCCGATGATAATAACTTTGTACATCTCCATTTTTCCACCTGCGCGTTGTGGCTGCAACCCAAAGCATATCTGAACCTTACTAACATCAGAACATATAGTCCCTTACTCAACTACGCCTACTGATACAATGTATGTTTAGTGATTATATGCTTCTATTGTCAAAACTACGCATTCGTTGCCAGGTCAACCACACTTTGGGTTGCAGCCATGACGTGCATTTAATGCTGATTATAACTTATTGGTTTTTTTGACTTTCTAAAAGCTCTTTTTCTGAATGGTTTGCAGCCACATTCTTTAGGCGATGATGATAACTTTGTACATCTCCATTTTCCCAGCTGCGCGTTCGTTGGCAGGGCAACCACACTTTCAGTTGCAGCCACAACGTGCATTTAATGCTGATTACATATGTAAATATCTAAGCCTTACTGAGATCAGAACATATAGCCCCTCGTTCAACTACGGCTGCTGATCCGAGGTATGTTGCATTTGTAGGATTTCGTAATACAATGTATATTTATTGATTATATGCTTCTATTGTAAAAACTGTGCATTTGTTGGCAGGTCAACCACGCTTTTGGTTGCAGCCACGATATAAAAGCAGTTTCTACTACTGAGTTTCAGCATAGATGATTATTCTAAGATCCTATGTTCCTTTTTTAGTTCAATTCAAGTCACAGGCTGATGAAAAGAAGTTAAATATCAAAAATAGACAGAATATCAGTGATGGATGTACTGACACCGAACACAACTGCTACCAATTTTGCATGGTGTCTGCATCCATAATTGATATTTTGTTAGTATTTTTGTGCTGTCAAAGTATTCACGCTCACATTCTCGGTATATTTTATTGCCTACGAACAAAAGATAAGTATTACTCAGATCACTATCCTAAATTTAAAATGCATTTGCTATGCTGTCAGCCTTAACTTATTTTCCTTTTTTTAATACCAGTCAATCATACACAGATAACTGGAAAGACGAAGGTCACAACTTTCGCTTATGTTCGACATAATGTGTGTCAGATGAAGAACAACACTGATTCCGATGTTGTTTAAAGGTTACAATTTCTGCCCACATAACTGATTATTTGCACAAACATTTGCACCAGTTAAACTTCACCACAGAAGCAACAATAACCAGTATGTGAACGTTTAATTGCAACAGCCATAGCTGGACAAGGCTTATATTGTGCTGATAACGACCAGTCCGCAGACTGTTGAACTGCAATTGCAGCTTAAAAGTATTGTAACACTGCAGTTGAGGTACTTAACCCTTACCATAGTTACTGATGTCATTTCTCAGCTTCTGATATATACATCTGGTGCAGGACATATTAATTACATGTTAATATGCAGACTTTTAGAAGGAAAAACTGAAGTGTACCATGTATATTGCAACTGATCTAAGCGATCTAAACTTTATTCCTAGACGTTGCCGGTGGGGCTATGGATCATCTTATGCGGCTGTCAACTGTTGGTAAGCAAACCATTCAATTACAGCAATTGCATTCAAATGCTACAAAACCCATTCATGTTATACAGCGCCTGTCAATATTAGCAATTGAACACTATTTGGTATTGTTTCGTTCTCGATACTAACATTTGATATACTGTGTCTATAATGCTAAGTTTTTTCCCGCATATTTATGGCTGTAACTGCACAAAATGTTCTAATCACGAATATGATGCGATTGTAAAAGATAGATGGCAATCACAAGAGAGTGCTGTGATAAGTGATTTGGTCCAAATCACTTCTTCGCACCATCCTCTTCAGAACTTTTTGTCAAATTCCATGTACAACTATGCATAAACAAACTTACCATCGTAGATACAATACGTCAATTTTTAATATGAACAACTAAAGAAAATCAGATATTGTTCATTTGCTAATATTGACAGGCGATGTACGTCATCTGTGGTAACCAAATAATTTACTACTTTGATATTATACTAGATTTAAAAATAACTATTCTTTTCTATGTTTGTGTTTTCCAATATGAAATACTGATGCAATGGTCGATTGCATAATACATTTATTTATCTGAGGGTAACTATTCGCTGTGCCTCAATCACTTACTGATATTGTTTATTTCATCTTTCCATGTTTCAAACATATTGATCCCTACGAATTTTTGTCGAAGAAGCTGTCTGATGTTACGTTTCTTTTCGAGCTCATTCTGAACAAACCAGTCCAGCGCCAGCTAAAAAAACAGTTAATATGCATCATGATTTTTCTATTAACTCATTTGTTTATCACATTTTACTATATGTAAAAGTAACTGTTCTCTTTATTTCGTTTCCTACAGATCTTCCAGAATTCAAACATATTCTTCGCTATGAATTTATCTCCAAATAACTATCTGGAACAAAAAGGTAACTTACAAACCTTAACTTAATATGCATCATCGTTTTTGCGAACCAAAACATATTACAACCACAACACAAACACTTCATGAAAACATTACAACATAATTAAAAATACAAGCATCAGGACAGACTAACGCTAAACAGATGCCGAGAAATCTATAACACCCTTAAGCTTCTGAATAAAAATATTCTTATTGCGAGCATTCAGCTCCAGTTCTGCTGTCATTATTTGCATTTGCATTACCTTCTGATTATCTTTCGCCTGTTCCTGTCTAAGGAACTCGGCTGTTTTCTGTGCATAAATATTTCCAACACTTTCTAGCTCTAAGATGAAATCTGCCCTTTCACGAGTAACACCAACCAATCTTGCACATATCCCATTCATCTGTTGTCCCATCTGAATATCTTCTATTGCAGATTTACGACAGTATAACACTAACATCTCAGACCAATTGTTAGAATTTGCGTCAACTCTAAGTTGTTCACACCTAGGATGTGCAGCCATTCTATGTTAAATTTTAATGTGAAAATAAATGTGACCCACCTCTCTCTTAAATAGGCAGGCCAGCTCCAAAAAGTAAAAAAATCCTGTGACCTATTAAAACTGTTTACTATTCTGCTTTCACTGTGTTATCTTCAACCATACTACCCTCCAAAATAAGCAGAAATAATTAACATACAGGCATGAAAAGCTGTTACCAATAATAGAATAGACACTGTTTCTTTTATATCACAATGGCTTTTCAAAATCATGATTGCATTACCGTTTTCTCTTGACTTAATCAGCAGCAACATCATGGAATGGCTGCTTGCAGCCTTACACATCAAACCAGCCTACAAGTAATAACAGAATTAAGCAGAAATAAGCCATTTTGATACCCAAAATAATCATGCTATGTGGCCGACTATTTTTTTCTTCACTATCAATCCTTGACATGCAATTACTTTTCATAATATGTGATATGTTTTAATGCTCAGGAAATTCATACGCTGCACGGACGGAATAAAAAAATGGAGTCTTGATCAAAGCAACCTGTATTTAACCAGCTATCAGATATTACCTCAAAGCAACAAATCTCAAGATTTAACAGTTCAATGATTAACTTTGTACATTAAATGTAACTTTGTAGATACCTCCATAAATATTAGCCACTCATCAAAAAAACTTGATTGCACGTTCATTATCTCAACTGCTATGTTTGAAGACACACACACCAAGCTAAACATAGTCGCCCCGCCGCAACGCGGCGGTTCGACGCACTACTTGTTAAATAAACTTATGCTTAAGAAACACATAAACGTTGAGTTCATATGATAAGCAAAAATGTAAAAAATATTTACTAAAAATTTGAGTCTAAAATTCAAATATGAGTATTAATGTTTGAACATCTATTACACTAATAATTGTAACAGCATATAAAAATTAAGTTATGCTTAAGAAACTAATAAATACGCATTTCATGTGATAAGTAAAAATGTTAAAAGATACTAAAATATGAGTTTCATGCTATAAATCTATTATGGGTAGTGATATCCAGACACCCCCATAGGGGGTGTTTGCAATGATTGGGTGCATCGGACGGTTGTACTGTCTGCTTTACGGTTTGTACATTTTGACTAATATAGGTAGGTCTCACCTTTTAGGAGGTGTTATGATAGTATGACCCATCTATTATACATAACCATTGTGTTTCGTGTTATAAGTATGAGCATTAACTATGAATTACTATATTAAAAATTTGAGTTTCTTGATAAGACTATCAGTAGTTGTAATAAGAATCTTTTATAAAAGAAATTTTTATTTCATGTTATATACTCCGTAGTCCGTATACGAGTATGACTAATTATTATGATTATGCGCTAAAAGTTAACTTTTAAGTTATAAATGTGAGTAGTAATAATTAAACACATATTAATCTGTTCAGTGGAGACTCAATCATCAGGCATAAAGCAAAATTTAAAAATGAGGCATTTTTGATAATTTATTTTCTTAATATTTTCCTTTTTATACATTGGATTATTAAAAAAATTCGATTACTAAACCAAAAACACTTTGTGAATCTGTCTAGTTATCTATCTATTTATCTAATCCATTTATCTATCTTGAGCCATATACAAAATTTGAGTTTGTATTATAAATATAAGTATTAATACTTAAGAGTTGAGATCCCTTATAAAGAGATTAAAAATTAAAAAGCATAAAAAGTGATTTGGCTCGTTCGATCCCAAACTCATCCCATCAAACGGTAGAAAATTAAAACAACTCACAGGGGCGCATGTCCTCTTAATAAGGGGGCTGAAATTGTCATTTAACAAACCAAACACGTCCCATCTGTTCCCTCCATTCCTTGATTCCATCATTATTCATTCCTAAAATAACTCTATTCTCTCTTAATTCCCTCACTAAAAAATTGGGGAAAAAATTAGGGTTTTGATTCTCGTAATTTCCGATCAAAATCTCCGATAATCTACTCGAAAAGATGAATACTAATAGTAAGTTTATCAATTATTCTAATTCATACATCAAATTTCATTACCCAGGTTTTTAATTTCTCTAATTTTTCTTATTTAATTTTTCCCCAAATTTTACTACTTTATAGATTTTTGTGAAATTATTTTTTTATATGGATTTTTTAGTTACTGATGTATGTTGTGTTTTTGGGATAGAATTTGATTTAATTATATATTTTTTTTTGTGATTTAATTAAGGATATTTAAATTGATCATTTTTTTTCCGTGTTGTGATGCGGGATAATGTTATAAATTTTGGGTTTTTTTGGGATTATAAAGTTGCTTGCTTGTATTTACTCGTTGATGTATTTTATTGTCTGCATATTTTTTATTTTTGTATATTTTGTGTAATTTAATTGAAGAATTTAAAGATTTGTAAATATCATTTTAAAAAAAAGTGACAGTTTTGTATTTATGTAATGTTTCCGGAAAAAAATATATTTATCGGATAACTAAATCTTAGTATAGTGTTATTGTGTTGTTTTTTTATATATAAAGTTTTGATCTTTATTAATTGTATATATTGCTTTTTTGTTTCTGATATGATTTTTATTGTTTAATCTATTTAGTGTGATCTAATGAGGTTTAAAAAGGGTAGCAAAGTGGAAGTTATGAACAACGAGATGCCTGCAACGTGGCGTGCTGCAGAAATTGTTTCTGGTGATAGAGAAAATGAGGACAAAAATATTGCAGACACGGAAAAAAGGTAAAAAAAAACAAGACCGTCCATTGATAAAAGGTATGTTCATCAGTATGTAATGTTTGTTCAAAATCTGATGAACCTTCAATGATAAGCAATGTATATGATGAGCAAAAAAGTATGTTCATCAGTTATCGTTCATCAGTTTTCATTCATTATTAGGTTGTTTTATTCATCAGTTAGTGTCGGTTTTTTTTTCAACATGTTTTTGTTCATCAGTTTGTATCGGTTGTTTTTCAACATGTTTTTTGTTTAGCAAAAAGTATGTTCATCAATTTTTATTCACTATTAGGTTGTTTTGTTTATCAGTTAGTGTCGGTTGTTTTTCAACAAGTTTTTGTTCATCAGTTAGTGTCGGTTTTTTTCAACATGTTTTTGTTCATCAGTTAGTGTCGGTTTTGTTCATTAGTTAGTGCCAGTTGTTTTTTAATATGTTTTTGTTCATCAGTTAGTGTCGATTGTATTTCAACATGTTTTTTATTCAGCCATCAGTTATCGTTCATCAAGTTTTATTCAATATTAGGTTGTTTTGTTTATTAGTTAGTGTCGGTTTTTTTCAACATGTTTTTGTTCATCAGTTAGTGTTGGTTGTTTTTCAACATGTTTTTGTTCATTAGTTAGTGTCGGTTTTGTCATCAGTTATTATTTTTGTTCATCAATTAGTGTCAATTATTATTCATAATGTTTTCTATCATCAAAATATTGTTCATCAGTTATTGTTCAGTATTAGTTTTTTTTTGTTTATCGGTTACTTTTAGTTATTGTTTTTGTTCATCAGTTTTTTATCATCAAAAATTGTTAAGTTCGGTAATAATTTGTTATTATTCATCATGTTCTATAGGTGTAAAAGAAGCTAATCCTTTGATGATAACATAATCACCAAGACTTACATCTGAAGACAAATAGAGGAGTCCAACAAAACTCATATCATGCGATTGTAAAACATTTCAGCGAATACTTCGATCTCGAAATTGTTCCTTGTTCCTAGTTCCTAGTGCTTTTGTTCGAAAACAATGTTTGGAATATGTGGTTGGTATGGTTAAGTAGCCTGGAATATTAGGTTACTTTTGTTAAATAGCTTTAGATTTCTAAAACATTATGATGTAATTGATGAATATTTTGGTTTAAATATCAATATTGTCGCTCGTATATCGTATTGCTGTGAACTGATGCATTATCCGTTTTTTTTTTCTCAAAAAACTTGTAAGTAAACTGATGAACATCTTTCAAATAAACTAATGAACAAGAACTATTTGTGTTTACTATATTAGTTAAGCTAAGATTTGTTCAACCATTAGCTCATGTAATAGAGTTGCTCATCAATAAAATTGATAAACATATTATATATAAAAAAAACTTTTTCATTAACTAATATAATGAACTAAATAAATGATGAACATATAATAAAATTGATCATTACGGAATGAAAAGATAATTAAAAAAACATCACTTTTTGAATCTTACATCTCTATATATATATAAAGAATGAGTTGCAAGTTGAGCATTTATTGAATGTGAGCATTATTGCTATAAGCTAAGAAACTCTATTATGCTGATTAATCTAACCAAGTACGCTAATGTGGAGCCTCATTTAAAACTTTTAAGAGCTTTTAAGGATGCATAAATATACAAGGCCCTCATTCATGAAAGCATGGAGTAGCTAATAAGTTCAAAGAAAATAAAAAAGTATCCAATCATTCTTAAAACTATCGATTAAATTTCTTTTGTGATCAATAACACTTATTAATGATTAATATGGACACTTAATAGAGTCTCTTCATATCTCCATATCAATCACCAACAACTGAGTTATATAAATTCTCCTCATTTGGATGCTCAAAAATCTCAACTTCGTTTCTTTCACAACCCATTCACCAGGGGTGAATGTCACTGTATAAGGTATTCGAGGTAATCCTTGCTCATGTGAAGGAACCAATGCTTATGCTAGGAATTAGTATTGGATTAGCCTTTTATGTTATTTTCATTAATTGGTTATTTAGAGTCTTAATAAAGTATGTTTATATGCTATGTTGTGCAGGCATGTCAACATAGGTATTTTGTAGAAGGGTTGAAACATGGGAAAAAGAAACCATTACGTAAGAGGTAATAACCTGTTATACATTTTTTTCGAAATGGAAATATGGCCCATGGTACTAGGGTCATTTGCTTGCTCATGTTAGTGTTATATGTAGGGCTTATTCAGGATTCGGGTGCGGAAAGAAAGAAAGTTGATGAAAAAAAGTTGGTTTGAAGGTATGGTTTTGTTTACAGTTTATTGTTTTGTTCATATAACAGTTAAGATATTCATTAGCTTTCGTTTTTAAGTTAAGATATGTCTTTTGAGATTTGTTTTTCAATCTCTATGTCCAAAGTTTTGGTTTTGATGTGTGTATTTAGTGTTTGGATTGTTGGTGATGGTTTTATGATATGTGTGTTTAGGTCGGTTGAGATGGATGGTGTTCGTGTGCAAGATGTGCTTGCGGAGTATAATGGACCATAATGTACTGAGTCAAACAATCTAATACTTGATACAAAAAATGGTCTGCTTGAAAGATAATTGCAGAGGGTTGTAGGTTTCGGTTAATGTGGGCTTCAGGTAGCCATTTTAGACACACATTGGAAAAGGTCGAAGTGGTTGCAGATACCATCGGAGAAGATGCTAAAATGGTATCTGATATTGTCGATAAGGTGAAATTAATTTGAATTTTCCGAGTTTTTTTTTCATGTTTGATATAAGCTTTTCATGTAAGATATAAATATTTAATCATTAAACTTATACTGAGATTTATGATACATTATTTTGAAGTGGAAATAGCTACTGTAGCATCGCTTATGAAAACTATTTTACTGAGATTTAGCAGACTAGATAAACAATTTTGAGGGTGTTTCGGATTGCTAATTCATATTCCTTATCAGATAATATGTGAACGAAGTGAAAATAACTACTGTGGCATCGCTTATGAAAACTATTTTACTAAGATTTAGCACACCAGATAAATAATTTTGAAGGTGTTTCGGATTTCTAGTTCATATTCCTTATTAGATAATATGTGAATGAAATTAGCAATATTAAATTGTTTATCTCTAAAATAAGCACATAAGCAGTTTTAATAAGCAATCGAAATACTCTCTGAAATTGATTATCTGGCTGAATCAGAATCAATTTCACTATGATTAAATACGGAAGATTATTTGGCGTTGATTTTTTGAAAGTATTGTCACTTACTATTCAAAATCGGAGTCCTAAATCTTGCCGGAAAATCAAACTCGAGCCGAATCCCATTATATCTTCCACCATCCTGATGTTTTCGTTTGGGATCATCACGCCTTATTTGATGTTACTTTGCAGATGAGTTTATGAAACAGGTTAGGAATGAGGTTGATATCAGGCAGTTTATTAAGGCAATGGCCAAATCGAAGAAGCAGGTTAAGTACACAGAGGAAATTCTGGTTGCAAATATTGCAACACCATTTTCAGTTGAATCACTTCTAGACGACAATGATTTTAGGTACGTCCCCTAACTCCTTTTTTTCTTCCTTAGATTAGGTATTGCATGCTCTTTTCCTGCAATCTTCATTATGCTAGGATTCAATGAAGAAGCCAACAATGCCCATGCTTTCCTATACGAAATACATGTGACAGCCCAGAAATTTGTCGAAACTATTGACTAAGTTAGTATGGGAACATTCTTTTGTTGTCTCAATTTAGCTTCGAATCAATTTAGCTTTGAAACTATTGACTGAGATAGTATGGGAACATTCTTTTGTTGTCTCAATTTAGCTTTCAATCTGTTTTTGTTGTCTCAATTAAGAAGTACCCGTGCGAATGCCATGTAGTTAACTTAGAAGGAAAAGATTGATGACCAGAACGAAGTCATCACACCCCGTCAAAAGAGGCTCATCCTTCTTGGGAAGCAGCAAAGCACGCATTTAGCATGAAGGCCGAGGACGTTCCTTCTGTTGAATCGACATTGTTGACACTTTCAGACTCCAGGTAAAAAATAAAACCTGTCGTCTGATTTTCATATCTCATTAAATTGTTTATAGATTTATAATGTAAAATACTTTGTACGTGTAGGAGCAACCTCCCTTCGACAAGAAGCAGTTGTTGGTTACATCAAGAAGTACATCAAGTTGATCACACCCAAGCTTGATGAAGAGAGGCAAGTCTTCTTCAAGAAGAACATTGAGGCTGCAACAAAGTACCTCTTGGGAAAGCTTAGAAATGACTTCTAACACCCTTAGGAATTACTTAAAGGCATGTAACAATATATTCCATTTATCTTATGCAAATTACAACAATCTCTAGAAGGTTAATATTCTTGAAGTTGCAACACTTTCACAAAGGTCCTACATGTTTGTCATTAATGTTTAGCATTTGAGACTTTTATTGGTTACTCAATTTTTTTAATTAAAAGTTCTAATCTTTAGGATTCGAAAGCTATTAATATAAGACCATACATGATGATCCAATTAGAAACTGATGGCCTTGAAAATAACATGTTGACTCAATATGTATGTGAACTCAGCACCTTATATAGACTTAACGTTCAATTGATTATCAGAACTATCTTAACTCTTAAGCTCTTGGCCTTTTCTGTCATTCACTAGAATATATTGTCGTCATATTTTTCTTTATTAAGCAAAATTAGCATCATGTTTTTTATATCATAATAAAATAAGTTTTCTACCAATCCATATGAATCATGTTCAACAAAGCCCATGCATCGCACGGGCCATGCTGTCTCGTTAATAAAATGATTAATGGTGCATTGTGGTACAAAAATTAATGCATTTAACGCAATTTTAACACTAAAAATCTAAGCTAGATATTTCATCAAACACTTTATGGGCAACAAATATGACTAAAACGCTATCTTTAACGTGCAATATCTCACTTATATTATTTCGGATTTGAGTGATTCAAATTTATGGGTAAAGAGTGAATGAAAATCTATAACTTTCATGTTTTAAGGTTTCACGATTTGGCATTTATGAGGGTAAAAATAGGGTCGAAAATGCTAAAAAAATCAAGAAAATTAACACCCATTTAATAAGTAAAAAAAAAGTTTAGAAAATTTTAACAAATTTTATACCAAATTAAAGAGGATTAAATTTTAGAAATTATGGTGAAATCGGTTTGTTCTAAAACTTTGTCGTTTAAGAGTTATATGTGTTGATCCCAAACACAGATCGATTCCTTGAGCTTGTAAGGTTAAGTTACCTTGGATAAATCCAAAGCAAATTTGTTTGAAACTTTGTGAATATCAAAGAGTATGCGGAGTCTACTCTTCAATACTTAGAAGAATATTAACAATGCAATGTAATAGTGAACTTGAAGGAACAAACAATATAACCAAAATGCTTCAATATTATTAATCAATAATACGAGTACTCTGGGTAGTACTAGGTTTTACAACCTTGAAGCTTATATCAAAACGTATATGAAACAACTTAACCTAGGATCTCCTTTTATACACCAAGGAATCCTTTACAAGATAACTACAGATCTTCTAAACATATAAAATATACGTAACTTTCTAACTATATAAGATATACATTGAATATCTTCTATACATATCTCTTCACACGAACTTATCACATTGTACCAATCTTCATCAGCAGTCTTCATCAGTCTTAAGTTAATACTGGCAGTACTAACTTTTACTCTAGCAGTACTAATTTAGTTAGTACTGTTAGTTGTAATCTTCAGTAGTTCTAACTTTGGCTTGGTAGTACAAAGTGTGAAGTCATTTAATTCCCAACAGTCCTCTCCTAAACTTGTGATTTACCTCCAAATCATCAAGTTTCTTGAATTAAACCTTTAAACTTGAGAGGATTCTTCCAAACACTTCATCTTCTTTCAGCCTACATGAAGATCTTCCTTAGCAGTTCTTTTTCCATCTCAGTCTCCTCATCCAAAGTTAGTTTTGTAGATAACATCATAGTGAGAGTACCCCTTGACAATGGGTATTCTTTCTCCACCAGCATGTATATGTCAGTTCCAGTTTTTGTAGATACATGGTGAACTTCACATGTATCATACAATCTCCATTGCAATCCTAGATTACTGGCTTGAAACTTCCATAATTTATCACCTTCATCTGGTTCAAAAAGTATGTTCAATTCAACCCATAACACTTTGTCTTTGTCATCTGTAGTATCTGTTGACTTGAATCTTTCTTTGACTAAATCCCATAGCTTCACCAGATCATCTCTATCAAATACTTTTAGCATATCATCAAAGTGCTGATGTACCTCAATATGATTTCCAACCCTGATGATCTTCCAACTCTTCTTCATTCCATCATTTTGAACTTCCCAATCAATGATAGGATATTTAGCCTGTAAAGCTTCAACATTCATCCCTTCTTCTGGGACTATGATTATCATCTGTTGTAGATCTTCTTCAGTCAACTCTTCTTCTTGTTCTTCAACAGTGGGTAATTCTTCACTAACCTTTTGTTTCTTAGAAGACTCTGACTCCAATGATATTCCTGCTCTCTTAACTCTTCTGCTTTCTTCTTCTGTGTCCATAGGAATAAAATCTTGGACTTTCTTGTAAGCTTCGAAGTATAAACCTTTAATTTCTTCATATGACCTTCCAGCAAGTTGACTAGCAGTGTAATGATCTTGGTTCTTCAAGTAAGTAGTCATATATTTCATCTTTTCTGCTTGAGTTGGAGGTTTATTCCTTCTTGCAGCAGCCTTCCTTGCATTTTGACTTTTTCTAATCACTTCTAGAAGATCATTAAGAGCATTCTCTCTTTCCTCTTCATTGATTGTTGCCCAGTCTTCTTCATAAATTTTTTGAGCTAAAAGCTCATATGCTTTTTCTTGTGCCAATCTTTCTGCTTCAGCTGTTTCTCTTGCAAGTCTTTGTTCATCCAGAAATCTTGCAATCTCAAATTGTGCTTGTTCTTCTTCTTGTGCTTTCTGAGCCATTTCTTCATCAAAACTCATCTGAAGTTGTGCACTCTTCTTCACCTTTTTAGGTTGCTCAGAATCTTGCATAATCCCTTTTCCTTTGTCAGCACTGGCAGTACTAACTGATGCACCAACAGTACTAACTGGTTCAGCAGTACTAACCTCTTTAGCAGCATCAAGATCTGTATCATCCATACCAGCATCAAACCTCCCCTGAGTCTCTGCATCTTCTTCAACTAAAGTGATGTTTGGATCTTGATCAATGTCATCTATTCGCCTCCCCAGTTTGGAAGGAACCTCCAAATCATCATCAGTGTCATCATCAGTAGACTCTGTTGGAATTACGTGTAATCATTATAAAGTGTCAGTCATTTAGTATATGTATTAGGTCGTAAATTATCAGGCTTGTATGTTTATTACAAGGCCCGCTCATGAAGCAAGCCCATGAGCGGCCTATTACTTGTTATTAGGGCAACGCCCCATATGTAGTAAAAACTATAAATACCCCCTCCCTTGAAGGGAGAGGGTGTTGGTTCTTGATTAATCAAAGTTCATTATTCACATACAAGTTCCATCCATACTCTCTCTCTCTTACTTTCTCTCTCTAGTAATATAGAATCATACCTTGTGGCAATGATAAATTAGGGAACCTACAAGTGGTATCAATCGCCTAGGGGTGTTTAGTGGCTAAAGTATCAATTTTTTTGGTTTTTCTAATGAACGTACCCCACGATTTCTATCTCAAAAAATTTCTAATTTTAGAAGTTCAAAATCAAAAAGTTTGCAACTTTCCATTAGATTAGATAATTTTAAGGTTAGTTTCGTGGTTACTTTGGATTAAATTCATTGTTCTAAGTGATTTTAAGAGTTTCAAAAAATCTAATAAGTTACGAATTTTTCCGTGTAGCAAAACCCTCTTTCACCGAGTAGCTCAAACCCTTATTTTCCGAGTAACAAAATCTTTAATTACCGAGTAAGACTTTTGGGAAATTTCCGAGTAAGGTTTTCAGCAACTATTTTTCGAGTAACGTTCTCCGAGTATGAACATTCTGAGTAACTATTGATAATTACTACTTGGAAACATCACTCTGTCAGAATACTGGGTTGACTCCGAGTAAGATATTCCGAGTAAGATATTTTCGAGTATAGAACGGCTACCATCAATCAATATTCTTCCGAGTAGAGAAGAAACTCTGACCAAATTTCACCAACACTCCGAGTATTCATCCTCCGAGTAGAAAACAAAGAATTTCTCCGAGTATCTTCATTAGTACACTTAATTCAACCTTAACAGTTCACACCTAATTCATCCTTAAAAGATCAATATCATTGTTACTAATATGTCTCAACCACCTTACTTCAACTATTCTTATCCTCAACAACAGCAGTATCCTCAACAACAGCAGTATCCTCAACAGCAGTCGTATCCTCAACAAAAACTATTCATGCAACAACATCAATTCTTCCCACAACAACAATTCCTTCAACGAAAACCATACCAACAACAACAAATGCAATCTTATCCACTTCCTGCAAAACAACCATATTGGTTTAATCAAATGTGTGAGGGCATCAACAGTCAACAATCGAGACATGAAGTTGGATCACTTTACACACCTCCTATGCTCACTCCTGGTAATTATGTTCAATGAGCAAGTTGATTGTTAGACCCGTTCCCCGGGAACTTGTACCCCACCCTAGATGAAAGTGGACCAAAGACCTTATGTGATTGGCCAGTCAATGAATGTAACATTGTGGTCAAACCCGATAGTCAACCTAATGGTCAATGAATATATTGTATAGTTAAGGAAAGTATTATGTGGCTCAAATAAAAGGAATTATACTTCAAGGGCTTAAGTGCCATTGTAGTAAATAAGTTATAAAGTTAGTTGTGGCCAAAGTAGAAGGAATAGGACTTGAAGGACAAATCTTGCCAATTGGCCAAAGTTGCCACCAAACCCATATTATATCCAGGAAATTCTGGACTTTTCCACATTATTCAAAAAAAAATATATATCCAGAAGATATGTTGGAGTTGGGTGTGTCGACACAAACAAGAAAGGAGGGAAAACCATGAGGTCTTGATGATCAATTGAAGAATGATTAATGGTCTAATGCTAATGATGTGCCCTAGTGATAATCCTTATGCAAGTTGGCATGCTTTTATGGATGGCTTGAATATAGGGATTAAGGATGTGGATATGCAAGATCAAAAGGTAGTATGCGTTTAGGAGCTTAGGTAGAATACCGAGCTCATGTGTAAAGTTTGTACCCCCGTTGGTCTTTTATTGATTGGTAAAGCGTAGCCGTATGGCAAATGGTATGTTAAGGTTGTCCCATCGATTTGGTGGTCAATTGTGGTGTCAAAGTATGTTTTAGGTGTTTATAGTCAAAGTTAAGGGGGCGTTTGGCAAAAGTGTAAATATACCCATTTTGGGTTGTGAACGGGTCAAGTGTTTATGGAAGTTTTGGTGTTATGTCATGTTATAGAAGTCGTTTTCCGGAAAATGGGTCAAAAGTGCACAAAAGGGTTGTGCAGAAAAAGGGGTGTTTGGGACAAGGTCCATTTTAACCCGTTTTGGGTCAAACGGGTTAAGGGTTTTGGGAAACAATGTATATGGTATATTTTAGTTCAATGTGCATTAAATGTGTTTATATATATGTCTAAAGTGTCGACTTATTGTGTTTAAAGGCGTACGGGTCATTTTGAGAAAGTTGTGCATAAAGGGTGTCATAGTGCACTTTAGGGGTCCATAGTGCACCGAAGGTGTTATAGTGCACTTTAGGGGTCCATAGTGCACCGAAGGTGTTATAGTGCACTTTAGGGGTCCTTAGTGCGCAGTACAGGTTACAGTGCACTTTAGGGTGCCTCCCGTCGTTTTAAAAGTATTTGAGTCTAGATTCATTTAAAAATGGTTTCAAGGTCTATATGTTTAAGGATTTTGTCAATGGTCAAAAGAGTATTGGAAATGAAGGTCAAAGTTGGGTCGTTTTCGCGTAAAAGTCAAAGTTTTTGGTCTAAGCAGGCACGTGGTGTAACAACTTGGTATCAAAGCCTCGGTTTAAGTGAATTAGGTTTTCTTTAGGATTGCCTAGACTTAAACCACTCGTAGAAGCATTGGACGTAAGTGTTAGTCGCACGGAAAGTAATTGTTAAGTGTTAGATGGATTTTGTTTTATGCTAGTCAAACTTGTTGATGATAAATGATGAATGTGTTATATGTGATAATGGGTAGGTGATATAAGTCTAGGGATGATTTGAAATGTTTAAATGATTAGTTAACCGTGCACCTTAACTGGTGTCGGAGATTATATGAATGTATGTTAGAGTAACGGTAATAGAATGTGAATATGAATGTTAATTGGTATTAGAGATGGGTTAATAAGTAAATTTAAATGTTGATGTTTAAAGTATGAACATTATAAATGTGCTAAAGTATAACGTGAAAGGATAAGATGAAACTAATGTACTAATGACGTAGTGTTAGATGGTATGGAGGGTAAAGAATGAGGCTAAAGAATGTTGGGAATTAAATATTCTAAGTATCATTCTACTGCTAGTGCATTTGATTCACATGAAAGAAGTTTAATATCGGTTTCTGCTCAAAGAAATACTCTAAGTATTATTCTACTGCTAGAGCATTTGATTCTGCTGCTAGCGTTAACATTCTACTGCTGAATGATTCTGCTGCTGATGAAGAACTTTCTACTGCTAAGTGGATAACTATTGAATGATTCTGCTGCTGAGTGGATAAGTATGAAAAGATATTATGTGTATTAAAGTCAACAATACACGGTAGATAATATCTTACCCCATGTGATCAGTCATTATGTTATATTCTCAGAACAAGTTGTAAATATAGATACATGTTGTATCTTAATGACTGACACTCTCAAAGCAAGTGTTCGATTAGACTTGACAATATTGTAAAGATCTTTCTTGTGTTATAAAAGAAAGATCTTAGTCTAGATATAAAGTGTGACAAAAAATGTCTAATAGTGTGTGAATTATTAAGTGCTTAGAACATAACTCTTAAGAACATAGAACCAACACAGATATCACAAGTCATAGAAACATAAGATTCAAGGTTTTGTAACCCTAGTGATAGTGAAGATCACTCGTATTATCTTGAATAATATTGAATCGTTTGGTGATAACATTGCATGTTCTTTGTTCAATATTCACAAGCATAACTGTTCCATTTCCATAACACAAATAACCTTCTAAGTGTGATTAAGTAGATTCCGCATACTTGATCATATTAACTCAACATATCGTATACACAAAGCAACAAAGGTTTAACCACCTTCCAGTGTATCGAATCCTCTCAATTGGTATCAGAGCACAAGGCTGATATAGTTGATTTAGAAGAAGAAGAAGAAGAAGAAATGGACGTTGAATCTATTCAGACCAATGTTGCTACAAAAATACCCATGCTCAAACAGAGTGTGTTTGAGATGTGGAGGCTGAGGATAGAGCAATATTTCCAAGTGCAAGACTATGCACTTTGGGAAATCATTGAAGATGGAAACTCTTACCAGCCTTCCACAATTACATCAACAGTGGATGGCAAAGTGGTGACGACTCTGCAGACACACCCAACATCTGCAGAAGACAGAATAAAGAAGAAAAATGACTTAAAGGCAAGAAGCATGCTGATGATGACCATTCCCAATGATCAACTTCTAAACTTCAGCAAGTTCAAAGATGCCAAGTCATTATTTGAAGCTATTATTGCCAGATATGGTGGAAATGAAGCCACCAAGAAAACCCACAAGACACTGCTCAAGCAGCAGTTTGAAAACTTCTCCTCTACAAACAATGAATCTCTTGACCATATGTTTAATAGGCTTCAGAATATTGTGAGCCAACTTGCTATTCTTGGGGTTGAACAAGATTTGAAGAAGAATGGAGGTACTAGTTCTAATACTGGGAACATGGCATTTATGTCAACTCCTAGTACCTCAAAATCAAGTGAAGAGGTGAAAGTTGTTGATGGTGTTGGTGCTGCTAGTTCATCAAGCAGTACCATGGGTATTTTGGATGAAAAGACTTGTTGTGCATTTCTTACAAGTCAAAATAATGGGTCCATGCTCACCTATGAAGACCTCCAAGAGATCAATGATGATGATCTGGAGGAAATGGACCTAAAATGGCAAATTTCTCTTCTTAGCATGAGAGCCAAGAAGTTCTATCAAAGGACGGGGAAGAAGCTCTTAATCAGCAACACTGATACTGCTGGTTTTGATAAGTCAAAGATAGAGTGCCATAACTGCCACATGATGGGTCACTTCTCAAGAGAATGTAGAAGGCCAAGGCAGCAAGATAGCAAGAACAAAGGTTTTGGAAGCACATCCAAAACAAGGGAGGTTTCTGAGCCAAACTCAAAAGCTATGGTAGCTATTGATGGGCTAGGTTTTGATTGAAGTTTCATGGCTGATGAAGAAGAAGATTCTTCACAGATGTCACTCATGGCTTTTTCTACTACTGAGGTACAAACTCATAAAGCTTGTTCAAATGCTTGTACTGCTCTTAAAGAATTACAAACTTTAATCAAACATTATGATGAACAAAAGAAAGAGCTAAGCAAAACTCATCAAAACTACATTAATTATAAGTGTGGTTTAGAATCAACAGAAAAGCAGATCTTATACTACAAAGAAAATGAACTTGCTTTTTCTGATGACAAAGCTCTTCTAAGACAAGACATATTCTTTTAAGATGCTGAAATTAAGCTTTTAAGAGAGGCTTTTGATAGGGTCAACAAGGAAAATGGAAACATTCACTTGACTACACAGACACTAGAACATGCTTCTAGAGGCGTGACCAGCATGATAGAATGTCAAGTGTTCAATAGAGCTATGTCAGGAGTAGGATATAAGAGTGTCCCACCTCCATACAGAGGTATCCCTAAACCCCCAGGGATTGACCTAGAAAATTCAGGTGTCCCTGAATTTCAACAACCTGAGCTACAATATGGTGTACAACCAAAGACCAAGCTAGTTGTTGATGAACCTAAGAAAGTAAGTGAAAGTTTAAGTAAAACTTCACTTTCTGAGGACAAGGTGTCCTCTGATAGAAGATCAGATAGTGTAGTCATTGAAGACTGGATATCTGATGATGATGAAGATGAACAGGTTATGTCTAAACCTGAAGTAGTTAAGAAAGCAGGAACAAGGGTTCCTAAAGTGATCAAAAAGGATACTGTTAAGCCTAAAACAAACATTAAACATGTTAGGCAACCAGTTAAATATTGTGAACAATATAGATCCACTAGCAAGCCCAGAGGTAACCAAAGAAATTGGAATGGCCTCAAGTCTAACCAATTAGGTGATGACTTTTTCTTTTATAATAAAGCTTGTTACTCATGTGGTAGTTTTGATCATCTTGCAGCTTTCTGTAACAAATGGGTATCTGGGTATGAAAACAATAGGGTGAATTTCAAAAGGCAAACTCCTCAAACTCACTTTCACTCTAAGTCTAAGAGAATAAAACCCAGAGCAGTTTCAAAAGCAGTTTCTACTGCTAGGCAAGCAGTTTCTGTTGCTAGACCATTCATGACTATTAACCCAAAACCAACAGTTAAAAATGCAAAATTAATTTCAAAACATGCATCAAAAACTGTTAATAGGCCCATTCAATCAAGAGCAGTGGTCCAAAAACAAGTTTGGAAAATTAAAGGAACAATTACAAAGCTAGCAGTTTCTGCTGCTAAGCATGTAATTCATTCTGCTGCTAGGGAAAACAGGTCAAATGCTGTTAAGGCTTCAGCATGTTGGATTCTTAAATCCAATTTTGCATCAACTGTTCTCAAGAGATTAAATTTCATTGATGCAAGAGGCAGATCCAAGTCAGTAATGGCTTGGGTCCCCAAAAGAAACTAATACTTCTCACTTCTGTGCAGGAACATTCAATTGATAAACAAGAGGATCAAGGATACTCAGATAGTGGATGTTCAAGGCACATGACAGGCAACAAGTCTTATATCTCAGATTTTCAATCAATAGATGGAGGCTATGTTACCTTTGGAGGAGGTGTTGGTGGCAAAATTTCCGGTAAAGGTACCATTAAAACTGGAAATTTCACTTGGAAAATAAAATGTTCCATATTTAGATTTTGAAGATGTGTACTATGTACAAAAGCTAAATTATAATCTTTTTAGTGTCTCACAAATGTGTGACAAAAAGAAAAAAGTTCTTTTCTGTGACACTGAATGTCTTGTACTTTCTCCTAATTTTAAGATGCCTGATGAAAGTCAAGTGCTTCTTAAAATTCCTAGAAAGGGCAATATGTATAGTGTTGACATGAAGAACATTGTTCCTAAAAAGGCTTTAACTTGTCTTGTTGCGAAGGCCACATTGGATGAATCAATGTTATGGCATAGGAGGCTTGGTCATATTAATTTCAAAACCATAAATCAGATTGTTAAGAATGGTTTGGTAAGAGGTTTACCTAAAAAACGATTTGAAAATGATCAAACATGCATTGCTTGTCTTAAAGGCAAACAACACAAGGCCACTTGTAAGCCCAAGCTTTTTAACTCTATCAATCAATCATTGTTTATGCTTCATATGGACTTATTTGGTCCTACAAATGTTAGAAGTATGCAACATAAGAGATATTGTCTAGTTATTACTGATGACTATAGTAGATTTACATGGGTTTTCTTTTTAGCTACTAAGGATGAGACACCTAGCATCCTTAAGACTTTCATTACAGAGATAGAAAACCTAGTAGACAAGAAAGTAAAAGTCATTAGATGTGATAATGGGACAGAGTTCAAAAATAGAGTTATGGATGATTTCTGCAAAGAGAAAGGTATTAGGAGAGAGTTTAGTGTAGCTAGAACTCCTCAGCAAAATGGAGTTGCTGAAAGGAGAAATAGAACACTAATTGAAGCTGCTAGAACTATGTTAGCTGACTCTAAGCTACCTATCACTTTTTGGGCTGAAGCAGTCAACACTGCTTGCTATGTCCAGAATAGAGTTTTAGTTGTTAAGCCTCACAATAAGACATCATATGAACTTTTTAGAGGTAGAACTCCTGCAATATGATTTCTTAGACCTTTTGGATGTCATGTGACTATTCTCAATACCTTAGACCATCTTGGAAAGTTTGATGGCAAAGCAGATGAAGGATTCTTAGTTGGATATTCTCTCAATAGTAAAGCATTTAGAGTATACAACTTAAGAACTAAGAAAGTAGAGGAAAATCTACATGTGGAATTTTTAGAGCATAAATCCAATGTAGTAGGTGAAGGTCCTAATTGGCTATTTGATCTAGAGTCATTAACCCATTCTATGAAATATGTGCCTGTTGTTGCAGAAACTAATGATTTTTCAGGTCCACAAACAACAAATGAGGCAGGGTTAGACAAGGAGACAAATCAAGATCATATATGGATGCCAATAAGTACCAGTGTGGCTTCAACTTCAACAAATGATGAATCTTCTTCTGGTAAAGCTAAAGAAGATGTTGAAAGTGAACACAAGGAAGATGGAACAAAGAAACAACAAAATGTTTCTGCTAATGATAGTGCTGCTGAGACAGAGCATTCTACTACTAGGCTTAATTTTTCTGCTGCTAGGCCTAATAATTCTACTGCTGGCCCTTCAGACTCAAATGAAGCAGATTTCTCAGATAGAGAGGTGTATTTGAGCAATATCACACCTAACTATCAAGTTCCTTCAACCCCTCACACAAGGATTCACAAAGTCTACTCCCTAGAAAATGTAATTGGAGATGTACAATCAGGTGTGAAGACAAGACAACAACTGATGTCTTCAGACCAACAAGGGCTTCTTGATGCCCTTTATGCTTCAAAGCAGCATGAGTTTTCAAACTCTTGTTTGTTTGTATGTTTTCTCTCACAAGATGAACCAAAGAACATTCTGAAAGTCTTAGATGATTCAAGCTGGGTAGAAGCTATGCAAGAGGAGCTTCTTCAGTTCAAGATTCAGAAGGTATGGGTGCTAGTTGATTTACCTAAGGATGCCAAGGTAATTGGCACTAGATGGGTTTTCAAGAATAAAAGGGATGAAAGGGGAATAGTGATTAGGAATAAGGCTAGATTAGTAGCCCAAGGGTACACACAACAAGAAGGGATAGACTATGATGATGTTTTTGCTCCAGTAGCAAGACTTGAGGCAATTAGGCTTTTCTTAGCTTATGCTTCATTTTTAGGCTTCACTGTTTATCAAATGGATGTCAAGAGTGCATTTTTATATGGTACTATTGAAGAAGAGGTGTATGTCTCAAAACCTCCAGGGTTCATTGATCCTGACCATCCAGACAAAGTGTACAGAGTAGTTAAGGCTCTTTATGGCCTTCATCAGGCACCTAGAGCATGGTATGAAACACTGGCTTCCTATTTAAAAGAAAATGGATTTCAAAGAGGAAAGATTGATCAGACACTTTTCATCAAACAGCACAAGAAGGATCTTCTGTTAGTGCAGGTGTATGTGGATGACATTATCTTTGGGTCTACAAGGAAGGAGATGTGTTTAGAGTTTGAGAAGCTTATGCATGATAAGTTTCAGATGAGTTCCATGGGGGAACTTACATTCTTTTTGGGGTTGCAAGTTAAACAGTCATATGAAGGCATATTTATTAGTCAAGATAAATATGTTGCTGAGATACTAAGGAAGTTCAACTTTGCTGATTCAAAACTGGCAAGCACACCAATGGACTCTGAGAAGCCACTTCCTAAAGACTTGGATGGAGAAAATGTGGATGTACACACATACAGATCTATGATAGGATCTTTGATGTATCTTACATCATCAAGACCTGATATCATGTTCTCTGTTTGTGCTTGTGCAAGATTTCAAGTAACTCCAAAGGTTTCTCATTTAACAGCAGTCAAGAGAATTTTTAGATATCTCAAGGGTCAACCTAGGTTGGGACTATGGTTTTCTAGAGAGTCACCTTTTGGCTTGGTAGCATTTTCGGATAGTGATTATGCTGGTGCTAGCTTGGACAGAAAGTCAACAACTGGAGGATGTCAATTCCTTGGGTGTAGACTTATCTCATGGCAGTGTAAGAAGCAAACAATTGTGGCTACTTCAACAACTGAAGCTGAATATGTAGCTGCTGCAAGTTGCTGTGCTCAAGTCCTATGGCTTCAAAACCAACTTCTTGACTATGGGTACAATTTCATGAACACTGTTATTCATATTGATAATAGTAGTACTATTTGCATAATTAAAAATCCAGTGCAACATTCTAAAACAAAACACATTGAAATTAGACATCACTTTATAAGAGACTGCAATGAGAAAAGATTAATTCAAGTTCTTAACATTGCTTCAGAATACAACTTTGCAGATCTGCTAACAAAAGCTTTTGATGTTGGAAGGTTTCAGTACTTGGTAGCAAGTATTGGAATGCTTAATCCTCAATGATTTTAAACTTTGTGTTTTTGTAAATAACTTTTTGTTTGTGCTGCTGGCTTTAAAAGATACTACTGCTATTACAAAAGTTTGTGCTGCTAGTACAAATTTAAATTGTGTTATTCATATAGTTAGTCCTATGATTATTCTAATACAAGACAAGTAGTTTGTACATTGTTCTTTTGGTTTTAGACTAACAATTTCAGGTATGAACATGTGAACACAAAGGAAGTTTCAAGTGAAATACGTGAGCAGCAAAATGATAATACTAGTTGCTGACATAATAGGTTTATGATAGAAAGAGTTTGGGAATTTCAAACCTCCTTAAAACTTCTTTCTTGAAGCTTGATTATGATGTTTCACATTGAATTGATGACTTAGTTGATCAGAAAGTAACTGATACAACTCACTTTCTATCATTTTATACATTTAAGTATAATGAGCAAGTCTAAGTAACTGATACAACTCACTTTCTATCATTTTATACAACAAAAGTGAATCTAACACTTGTGTTAGAGGCAACAATTGCTATGAGCTGGAAACCCTGTCAAGAAAGCCTTTTGAATAGGTTTATCTTTACACAAGCAGTTATTTATGACTGAAAAACATTGGTTCTCACACAACCAGAGGTTGCTTTAAATCGAAATCTTGATTAAGTGTCTGTTACACACTTAATCCCTTCAAAATGGTTGAAAGCAGTATGAGTTTTAATAATAAAATCATGAACATACTGCTCAGTCAAAAGTTTCTTAAAAAGGATTTTCAAAAGGACTCAGTAAAACCATCCATTGATGGATAATGAGTCAATGCCCCATGAATCACCTCTCATAGGAGTTAACACACCTAGAAGTGATGAGGGCAGCAAATTAAACTCTTAAGGAATTAATGGCTACATGTACAACATTGTCTGATAACAAGTTCTAATTGATAGCTCAGATGATGGGGAGAAATATTTTGGTACATGGTGAGAGATCTTCCAAACAGGGGAGGATAAAATGTTATTTGCATCTCAGGGGAGGAAATATCTCAGGAGAGGAAACAAAGCCCAAAGAAGGAAGATTAACCAATGAAAGGGAGGAAAAGACAAGAGCATACAAGATGATGACATGGAGGTTGAAAATGACAAGAACAGAACTTATTATATATATTCAGAAGGGATGAAGCATTCCAAAGGAGAAAGTTCTATCTAGGTCAAACAAAGAAAAGTTTCAATTTCAGTTCACCACGTTTGTTCATCACTTGCAAAGGCATGCTGATAGATGATTTCACTTGTTGAAACAAGCATCCAAGATACACAGTATCATTGCCTCTTATAATTCCTCCATCCAAGGAAATTGCACCATCTTTTAGGTCAATGTTTGAAGCCTGAAGATGTGTATTGATATTGTTAAAGTCAAAGAACAGAAAGCAGATGAGTTACTGAGAAAGATATTTAATCTTGAAGAACAGAAGTGTTTGAAAGATCTTCACAATCCATAATTTAATTCAGAAACATGTTGAAAAGGATTCACATGTTTAGGGGAGGATTGTTGGGAATTAAATATTCTAAGTATCATTCTACTGCTAGAGCATTTGATTCACATGAAAGAAGTTTAATATCGGTTTCTGCTCAAAGAAATACTCTAAGTATCATTCTACTGCTAGAGCATTTGATTCTGCTGCTAGCATTAACATTCTACTGCTGAATGATTCTGCTGCTGATGAAGAACTTTCTACTGCTAAGTGGATAACTATTGAATGATTCTGCTGCTGAGTGGATAAGTATGAAAAGATATTATGTGTATTAAAGTCAACAATACACGGTAGATAATATCTTACCCCATGTGATCAGTCATTATGTTATATTCTCAGAACAAGTTGTAAACATAGATACATGTTGTATCTTAATGACTGACACTCTCAAAGCAAGTGTTTGATTAGACTTGACAATATTGTAAAGATCTTTCTTGTGTTATAAAAGAAAGATCTTAGTCTAGATATAAAGTGTGACAAAAAATGTCTAATAGTGTGTGAATTATTAAGTGCTTAGAACATAACTCTTAAGAACATAGAACCAACACAGATATCACAAGTCATAGAAACATAAGATTCAAGGTTTTGTAACCCTAGTGATAGTGAAGATCACTCGTATTATCTTGAATAATATTGAATCGTTTGGTGATAACATTGCATGTTCTTTGTTCAATATTCACAAGCATAACTGTTCCATTTCCATAACACAAATAACCTTCTAAGCGTGATTAAGTAGATTCCGCATACTTGATCATATTAACTCAACATATCGTATACACAAAGCAACAAAGGTTTAACCACCTTCCAGTGTATCGAATCCTCTCAAAGAATAACGGCATGTAATGATTATGATTTGTAAAATATTAATGACCAATATATGGTCTCATTATATAGACATATGTCTAATGATTGACGTTAATGTAGTGTAGAGACGGGTTAAGGGTAAGTTAAGGTATAAGAATAAGAATGTGATTAGTTAAGAATGTAAGAGAGAATAAGACGAGTATGTATGAGGTAAAGGTGTTGCTCTAAAATTATTATAATGAATGCATGTGTTGCAGTTGGCGATATGTGTAAAGTCTATATGTAAAAGAGTTGAGTAGACTAAAGTGTAATATAAAAATGTGAAAATGATTAATGCGGGTTAAAGAATGCAAGTTAGAGTGAAAAGTGTAAAGACGTAGAGAATGTGCGAGTAACTAAAATGTGCAAGAAGAATGAATGGTACTAATGAATAAATGTAAGTTAACCTATGCAAGGTTTAAAAGTGGAAAGAATCGGGTAGACTAAAGGGTAAAGTAAGAGGGTGGAAATGATTAAAGCGGATTTAGAATGTAAGATGATAAACACATAGAAATGTGTAATTATAATAAGCAAGTTCATATGCTGTATGAGCTTACGTTCACTAAATAAAAGGTAATGAAGAGTAAGACACATAGAAATGTGTAATTATAATACGCAGGTTCATATGCTGTATGAGCTTGCATTTACTAAATAAAATGGATAAGATAATGTGTGTATGTTAGAATGTTAATAGTTTGGATCCAACGCTATAATGTGAAAGTGATAAAGTGTGAATGTTAATGATCCTCCGGGATGAATGTTAAAGGTGGTATCCTTCGGGATGACCAAGTCAATGAATGTTAAAGAATCCTTCGGGATGTGTTAAAGATCCTTCGGGATAAAACGTATTGCCTTCACCGACAAAGATTGCTTACATCCTTGGCATGTGTAATAGTCCCTTCGGGGAAAATGTTGAAGTAAAGTGGATCCAAGATAGAAAATGGAAAAAGTTTAAATGATGAATGAAACATAAAATGAAAATGAAAGAATGAAAGTTAAAGCAAGTAATAGTAGTGCAAGTGTTATGTCGGAAGTGTATAAGTAGGACGGTTGATGCGTGGTTTTGTAACCTTACAACAGGTTTTACCTCTCGAGGGATCTCAAGAGGCTTACAACCCCACCAGGCAGTGTACCTGACCGATGTAGTATAGTGTAGTGGTAAGTACGGGGGATTGATCGTTCTCCACAGGGAATAGTGTTCGTTAGGTATGAAAAACTACTCTAATAGGTCTAAAGGTTGAGGAAGATTCTTTTTATGTTTTTATATTTTTTATGAAAGCAAGTAAAATCTCGGTTTTGAAAGAGTGGGCGGAATTAGTTGCTAGTCAACTAACCCAAATTTACTACGGATGCAAATAAAATAAAATAACAAAAATGAAAATGTGGTGAGAAACTTATGTGTAGAGAAATGTGTTTACTTAGATTTCCTTACTCCCTAACTATCTTTTACCGGTTAATTAGTGTGTATTAGTCGCGTGGATGACGGGTGTATTCCTTAATACCATTCGTGGGGTGGCGTACGTACTTCCCCAACTCTACAAGCTCCTACTTCACTCCTATGTCGAGCCGGCTAGGAAGCTCCTAACATGGGATCACTAGAATTCGCTTGTGCATTAAATACAACCATAAAAAACCTTTAGTACGCATTTGGTTCATGTTTCTTAAGACGTTCAAGCAAGTTACCGAATAGGAAGTTAGCCAGTTTTCTTAAGCCTAACATAGATAAACAATCATCCAATACAACTAATAACACACTAATAACCAATAATCAATAGCTAGGTTTCATTAGATCTAAGCAAACACAAGATAAATTTAGCCTAACATGTTAATCAAAAGACAAGAATAAGATAAAATCAAACAACACATAGACATATTGAATGATTAATTGATAACTTATCTTCAATGTAACATGGAAGATCTCAAGGCAAAAAGCCTTGAAAAAGGAGCTAAATTCGTCTTAGGGTTTTCTCCCAAAATTCCACACACTAAGCTCTCCCCATGACAAAAAATTAGAAAACTATATATAGATTTTTGGATCTGACGGCGTCACGTTATGGAGTGTGACGCCGTCACCTCGCCACTTTTAGGGTTCCCGGATGACCTTCTTGACGCCGTCCCTCTTTAGCTCTTCAAAAATCCATTCTGGCTTATCAAGGCTTGACGCCGTCGGACCTTGAACGTGACGCCGTCCCCTTTTGATTTAAGCCGTGACGCCCTTGATCAGGTTAAAGCGTGACGCCGTCAGAATTCACATGCTATTTTCACTGGCTTATCATGAGTAAATTTGATTGCGTGGTTTTGTAACCTTACAACAGGTTTTACCTCTCGAGGGATCTCAAGAGGCTTACAACCCCACCAGGCAGTGTACCTGATCGATGTAGTATAGTGTAGTGGTAAGTACGGGGGATTGATCGTTCTCCACAGGGAATAGTGTTCGTTAGGTGTGAAAGGCTACTCTAATTAGGTCTAAGGGTTGAGGAAGATTCTTTTTTATGTTTTTATAATTTTATGAAAGCAAGTAAAATCTCGGGTTTGAAGGAGTGGGCGGAATTAGTTGCTAGTCAACTAACCCAATTTACTACGAATGCAAATAAAATAAATAACTGAAAATAAAATGTGGTGAGAAACTTATGTGTAGAGAAATGTGTTTACTTAGATTTCCTTACTCCCTAACTATCTTTTACCGGTTAATTAGTGTGTATTAGTCGCGTGGATGACGGGTGTATTCCTTAATACCATTCGTGGGGTGGCGTACTTACTTCCCCAACTCTACAAGCTCCTACTTCACTCCTATGTCGAGCCGGCTAGGAAGCTCCTAACATGGGATCACTAGAATTCGCTTGTGCATTAAATACAACCATAAAAACCTTTAGTACGCGTTTGGTTCATGTTTCTTAAGACGTTCAAGCAAGTTACCGAATAGGAAGTTAGCCAGTTTTCTTAAGCCTAACATAGATAAACAATCATCCAATACAACTAATAACACACTAACAACCAATAATCAATAGCTAGGTTTCATTAGATCTAAGCAAACACAAGATAAATTTAGCCTAACATGTTAAACAAAAGACAAGAATAAGATAGAATCAAACAACACATAGACATATTGAATGATTAATTGATAACTTATCTTTCAATGAAACATGGAAGATCTCAAGGCAAAAAGCCCTGAAAAAGTAGCTGAATTCGTCCTAGGGTTTTCCTCCCAAAATTCCACACCCTAAGCTCTTTTAATGACAAAAGATTAGAAAACTATATATAGATTTTTGGATCTGACGGCGTCACCTTATGGAGTGTGACGCCGTCACCTCGCCGCTTCTAGGGTTCCCGGATGACCTTCTTGACGCCGTCCCTCTTTAGCTCTTCAAAAATCCATTCTGCTTATCAAGGCTTGACGCCGTCGAACCATGAACGTGAACACCGTCCCCTTATGATTTAAGCCGTGACGCCCTTGATCAAGTTAAAGCGTGACGCCGTCAGAATTCACATGCTATTTTCACTGGCTTATCATGAGTAAATTTCACGTCCAACTTTTCTTGCCAAAGCATGACGCCGTCCAGAGTAAATTGTGACGCCGTCAAGAGTAACTTTTAGCCGATTTTGAGACTTTGTCGTTTTCTTCACTTTTATGCTCCAAAAACGTCCAAAATGCCTCCTTTTCCAGATTTCTCCTCAAAAGTACCTAAAATGACAAAAGGAACGATTTAGGGCAATATTTGATCAAATAAATACGATTTAAGGCTTAAATGACCCCTTAAAAAGCGGTACACACTTTTCGCTTCATCAAATACCCTTACACTTGAGATTTGCTTGTCCTCAAGCAAATGCGCTTTTATTCTAATCAAAATACAAGTTAGGGGTCATTTAATGCTAACATAAAAGTAATTACAACAAATAATCGTTCCACTTCAATCATAATAAGCACGGAGATTACATACTAGCACCTCACAAGTAGTGTTTAGATACTCACATCTCTCAAGTGTCATCAAAATAAATCTCATAAATGAAAACGGATAATATCTCTCACTACCTGTCATAGCAAATAGATTACCATAGGCTTGGGAAAGGATCAAAAACCTCCTCCACTAGGCGTAAGCACTTAAGATAAACTATCAAAGAGGGCTTTTAAATGGGTTATAACGTTAGGTGTAGGGAAAAGGAAGACACGGTTTTGTTGGATAAAGGATATTTTACTGGTGGCGAGTTAAAAATCTTGATCAATTACATGTACTATACAATGTTGCTAAGCCAAGACTAGACTCGATCTTAAGCTAGAAACGAAATAACAAAATAACAAAAATATAAAACAAACATAAAATAAAACGGGATGGTAGTCCGTATGTTTTTTCTACTTTTCTTTTTCTCATTTTTTTTTTGTATTTTTCTTGATTTTTTTTCGATTTTTTTTTTTTTTTTTTTTTTTTTTTTTTTTTTTTTTTTTTTTTTTTTGATCATACACTTTTACCCTACCATCCAAAATAATACATCATAGGGGCATTGCATCCCCCTTACACTTGAATTTTTACATAACTTTACAAATACTAATCTAATGACTCGAATTAAGATAATTGAAAAACTTGGAGTACTTTTAAAATATTTAGCACATATGGGGGTAATAAATGATGTTCTTCCCCATTACTCCATTACACTAGTACTTTACCCATGAGTCCCAATCGTCCCAAAACAATATGTACAAGGATATGACTCGACTTAGCAACCATGTAATCAATTAGATAATTAACTTGGGTTTAAACAAATGTTGTAACAATAATGCACTAAAGATGAGTGCATACAAGGTAGGCTAAGGCGATTTGGGTGTACATTTAAGTGGGGTGTAACAAATTCTTCCTTTAAGTAAAATGCTTAAAGGTCGAAACGAAAAGATAGGCTCTGAGGGGTGTACTAGGGGTATCGTGTACTAAAAATGAGTACAACGCAAAGGGTGTGGGAGAATTACTTGACCAATGTAGCCAACGTAATTATAACAAAAACACAGGTGTAAAACAATGGGTTAATCCTAATGCCTCTTATCATGTAGTAAATCTAACTACACGAATGTAGTCTCACTTGTGGCCTTGGAATGGTCCTAACGCAAGTTCTAGAATCTAAGTGCTACCGGTACACACATCATAGCATAAATGCTTTTCCTACCAATTCTAGGGGCGAACCTCACATATTTGGGGGTGGAAAATTTTTTAGTGGTACGGTTTTTGTGCTAGTCATATAACTCCTATCCGTGAGACGCTTATTAGAACTAAAGTTTCACTCCTATATGTTGTAAAAAAATTTTAAATTTGGCACTAAAATTACCTTAACAAGTATTTCTCTCAGTTTTATTACACATCTATTATTAAACAAACAAAAATCAAGCGTAATTGTATTCTCTAAAATCGTACTTTTACCCTCCCCTTACACTTAAGATGAACATTGTCCCCAATGTTCAAATAATAAGATGTAAAAGCAAAAAGTAAAAGAATGAAATCAAATACTCCCCTGATTCGCTCGGTGGATAATGAAATTACACGGTTAAATCTTCCTCCAAAGAGAATGTTGAAGCTCCATGACTAATGCATCGCCATAAGCTTGATTCCATAAACATCTCCTTGTCCAAAATAACCTGTTAAACCTGAGAAAGCAAACACGAAAACCTGCATAACATCGGCGGGATAAAATCTATATATAAGGATATAATGCTTGTGGAATGATAATTTTGCAGATTCCTGGAGATTATAAGTTGGAGATTTTAATAAAACTTTTTATGAAAACAAAACTTTCAAAAATTTCTGGAAATTAAATATGACGCCGTCAAGTTATAACCCCTGACGCCGTCAGAAATGACCTGACAAAAATTTTCATTTTTAGTTTCCGGAAAATTTCTGGAAAAACCTTTACCTTACTTCCTGGAAATCCTGCAAAACATCATTATGACTCGATACAAGCATTTGACTCAAACAAACACTAATATGTATGCTAATTTATTATTTACGATTCATGTTAATTTGTGTTCTAATAAACCGATTTAGATTTCCCTTACACTTATCTTTTGCAAAATACCTTTATATGTAGTTAAGACGAAGTTAAAAACAACATAAAGCATTTTCACAATTTAGTTTTTAACATGAACCAATAATAATAAAAATTAAACACACATACGGAAACAAATAAAAACAAACAAACAAATAAATAAACACACAAAGCAAATAAAGCAAATAAAGCTTGGGTTGCCTCCCAAGAAGCGCTTTTCTTTATTAACGAGTCTTGTAGCTAGACTCAAAGTCACGCTACCCTATGTAAGTGAGCTCGTCATCAAGGACGTCTTTAGGGTTAAGCTTGGATTGAAGTTTCCTATTGGTTCGCTTAGTACGATATATCTTTTCAAACTTCTCTCCATCCGGGTCATACAACGTCATCTTAATATGCCATGACCCATCTCCATCTTTGGGTGGTTTATCCCAATTCCACTTATGATCATCTTCCTCACAAATCCACTTATTCATTCCTAGGTTAATTGGCAAAACTCCTAGGAAATCAATCATCTTTCTAAAAACTAGAGGGTCTTCAAATGGATCCAATTCGGTGTCCCTAGCCAAGAGTTGCTCCACCGAATGCGTTCGGTTAACAAAGTCCTCTTCTAGGTAAAATGGGCGTTGGGGTCCTATGAAGTCTCTATCAATCCAAGGTCCATATCTAGATGGTCTCCTATTTGATTCTAGCCAATGTGGTGTTGGTTCCTCACTAGTATCATAGGCATGTTTCTTAACATCATAGACTGACCAAGTATCTCCTTCTCCTACCGCTATCTTGGATTCCTTACAATCAATCATAGCACTAGCGGTCGCCAAAAATCCTCTACCTATCAACAAGGGGCATGTAGGGTCGCTAACCATATCAAGGACGTGGAAATCGGCTAAAATGGTTAGTTTTCCAATGTGCACTAACACGTCCTTAACTACTCCAACCGGGTAAGCAACACTTCCATCCGCTAAGCCTATTATCACCTCGGTTTCTTCAAGTTTTCCAAGTTTTAGAGAGGTGTAGAGAGGTAACGGAAGTAGGTTAAGGCTTGATCCAAGATCGGCTAATGTGTCATAAGCCTCCGAATTACCGACCTTGCAAGGTAGAACAAATAAGCCCGGATCATCTAACTTCTTAGGTAGTTTGTTTTGAACGAAGGCGGTCCCTTTTTTCGCCTAATTTGAGCTTCTTCTCATCCAACACATCAACAACCGGACTTTCAAGGTGGAGCTCCTTGAATTCTTCGTCAAGGTTTTGAGTGGGAGGTGTTTCAACTATGTTGTTGACCAATTTGGATGTCATAACTTCTTGGTCATTTGGAACGACTTGGGTTTGTTTGAAACACGTGCTCATGGAATTGACCGAATAATATTGTGGACAAGAACTAGGGGACGAAACCGATGAAATAGCGTTGACGTTCAGTTTCGGGTTCTTGACCGTGTTGCTAGGGAGTGCTCCCATTTCTCGGTCATTGAGGGCTTTCAACAAGGTGTCAATCTTATCGGTCATCTCGCTTTGTTTTTGTTTGAAATCGGCTTCAAACTTGGCTAAACGAGCTTCTTGAGATGCCATAAATTGAGACATCAATCCTTCAAAGTTATCGGTACTACCATTGCCGGAAGGATTGTTGTTGAAAGTACGGTTCGAGTAGGAACCGCTTGATTGGAAACGATTAGGTGGGTTGGAAGAATTGGTTTGTTGAGAGTTTTGGTTTTGTTTCCACCTAAGGTTCGGGTGATTTTTCCATGAGGGGTTGTATGAATCACCATAATGGTTTGGCTCGGGTTTGAAAGTGTACCACTTGTCTCCCGCTCCGTCGGTACGCGAGGATGCGTAGTCCACAAAAGCTTGTTCGGGGAGTTCCATGCAATCACGAGTGTCGTGGGGACCACTACATAATTCACATGAAGAAGTGATTTTGTTCCCTTGGCTTGAAGGTTTAGGAGCCTCGTAGGATTTCATGAGAAACTTGACTTGGTCTTCAAGTTCTATGATCCTACGGTCAGAAGTGCTTGAATTGTTCGAAGGCAAAGATATTGCCTTGACCGTTTTATTCAAATCACGGGGATCACTCCAACTTTCGTTGTCATAAAGAGCAAGATCCTCTAGGAGAGCCCATGATTGTTCCGCACTTAGATCACGTAGCTTACCACCGGCCGATTGGTCAATGGTTTGCCTCGTGGAGAGATTGATATGATCATAGAAGATTTGGACTTGGAGCCAAAGTTCTATGCCATGGTGAGGGACTTTTTGGAGTAAGTCCTTGAATCGAGTCCATGCCTCGTAGAGAGTTTCGCCTTGACGTTGTTGGAACATCAAGATATCATTCCTTAGCTTGGTAGTTCTTCCCGGTGGGAAAAACTGAGCAAGGAAACGAGTGGTGAGATCATCCCAAGAGGTAATGGATCCTGCGGGTTGACGTTCTAGCCACTGACTAGCTTGGTCCCGCAAAGAGAATTGGAAGAGACGCAATCGGGTCGTCTCTCGAGTGGCAACATCAAGGTCTATAGAATCAACGATTTTAAGAAAGTCCTTGAGATGTTGATTAGGATCTTCAGAACGAAGTCCATGGAATGCGCATCCACTTTGCACCAACCGGATGGTGTCGGATCGCAAGGGTGTGATATTGGCTCCTTGAGTGAGCTCAATGGTGTTTCGATAGCCATGGTGGCTAGGACGGGAATACTCTCCTAAAGTACGGGCTCTAGGAGGTGGTTGTGGTTGTTGTGGTGGTGGGTTGTGTGGGTTAAGGATATTACCATCTTCCATGATGTCGGATGGTATGGTTACGAACAAAGACACGAAGAAAATAGATAGACTAAAGAAAACCTAGAAAAATAAAACAAAAATCTCACTAGAAAGGAATCTAGTGAGTAGACCTAATAGAAATAAAAATTCAACCTAAACAATAACTATTCCCCGGCAGCGGCGCCAAAAACTTGATTGCGTGGTTTTGTAACCTTACAACAGGTTTTACCTCTCGAGGGATCTCAAGAGGCTTACAACCCCACCAGGCAGTGTACCTGACCGATGTAGTATAGTGTAGTGGTAAGTACGGGGGATTGATCGTTCTCCACAGGGAATAGTGTTCGTTAGGTGTGAAAGGCTACTCTAATTAGGTCTAAGGGTTGAGGAAGATTCTTTTTTATGTTTTTATAATTTTATGAAAGCAAGTAAAATCTCGGGTTTGAAGGAGTGGGCGGAATTAGTTGCTAGTCAACTAACCCAATTTACTACGAATGCAAATAAAATAAATAACTGAAAATAAAATGTGGTGAGAAACTTATGTGTAGAGAAATGTGTTTACTTAGATTTCCTTACTCCCTAACTATCTTTTACCGGTTAATTAGTGTGTATTAGTCGCGTGGATGACGGGTGTATTCCTTAATACCATTCGTGGGGTGGCGTACTTACTTCCCCAACTCTACAAGCTCCTACTTCACTCCTATGTCGAGCCGGCTAGGAAGCTCCTAACATGGGATCACTAGAATTCGCTTGTGCATTAAATACAACCATAAAAACCTTTAGTACGCGTTTGGTTCATGTTTCTTAAGACGTTCAAGCAAGTTACCGAATAGGAAGTTAGCCAGTTTTCTTAAGCCTAACATAGATAAACAATCATCCAATACAACTAATAACACACTAACAACCAATAATCAATAGCTAGGTTTCATTAGATCTAAGCAAACACAAGATAAATTTAGCCTAACATGTTAAACAAAAGACAAGAATAAGATAGAATCAAACAACACATAGACATATTGAATGATTAATTGATAACTTATCTTTCAATGAAACATGGAAGATCTCAAGGCAAAAAGCCCTGAAAAAGTAGCTGAATTCGTCCTAGGGTTTTCTCCTAAAATTCCACACCCTAAGCTCTTTTTAATGACAAAAGATTAGAAAACTATATATAGATTTTTGGATCTGACGGCGTCACCTTATGGAGTGTGACGCCGTCACCTCGCCGCTTTTAGGGTTCCCGGATGACCTTCTTGACGCCGTCCCTCTTTAGCTCTTCAAAAATCCATTCTGGCTTATCAAGGCTTGACGTCGTCGAACCATGAACGTGACGCCGTCCCCTTATGATTTAAGCCGTGACGCCCTTGATCAAGTTAAAGCGTGACGCCGTCAGAATTCACATGCTATTTTCACTGGCTTATCATGAGTAAATTTCACGTCCAACTTTTCTTGCCAAAGCATGACGCCGTCCAGAGTAAATTGTGACGCCGTCAAGAGTAACTTTTAGCCGATTTTTGAGACTTTGTCGTTTTCTTCACTTTTATGCTCCAAAAACGTCCAAAATGCCTCCTTTTCCAGATTTCTCCTCAAAAGTACCTAAAATGACAAAAGGAACGATTTAGGGCAATATTTGATCAAATAAATACGATTTAAGGCTTAAATGACCCCTTAAAAGCGGTACACTTTTCGTTTCATCAAAATTTCACGTCCACCTTTTCTTGCCAAGGCATGACGCCGTCCAGAGTAAATTGTGACGCCGTCAAAGGTAACTTTCAGCCGATTTTTGAGACTTTGCCGTTTTCTTCACTTTTATGCTCCAAAAACGTCCAAAATGCCTCCTTTTCCAGATTTCTCCTCAAAAGTACCTAAAATGACAAAAGGAACGATTTAGGGCGATATTTGATCAAATAAATACGATTTAGAGCTTAAATGACCCCTTAAAAGCGGTACACTTTTTGCTTCATCAAATACCCTTACACTTGAGATTTGCTTGTCCTCAAGCAAATGCGCTTTTATTCTAATCAAAATACAAGTTAGGGGTCATTTAATGCAAACATAAAAGTAATTACAACAAATATTCGTTCCACTTCAATCATAATAAGCACGGAGATTACAAACTAGCACCTCACAAGTAGTGTTTAGATACTCACATCTCTCAAGTGTCATCAAAATAAATCTCATAAATGAAAACGGATAATATCTCTCACTACCTGTCATAGCAAATAGATTACCATAGGCTTGGGAAAGGATCGAAAACCTCCTCCACTAGGCGTAAGCACCAAAGATAAACTATCAAAGAGGGCTTTTAAATGGGTTATAACGTTAGGTGTAGGGAAAAGGAAAACACGGTTTTGTTGGATAAGGGATATTTTACTGGTGGCGAGTTAAAGATCTTGATCAATTACATGTACTATACAATGTTGCTAAGCCAAGACTAGACTCGATCTTAAGCTAGAAATGAAATAACAAAAACAAAAACAAAAACATAAAACAAACATAAAATGAAACGGGATGGTAGTCCGTATGTTTTTTTCTATTTTTCTTTTTCTCATTTTTTTTTTTTTCTTAATTTTTTCGATTTTTTTTTTTTTTTTTTTTTTTTTTTTTTTTTTTTTTTTTTTGCATACACTTTTGCCCTACCATCAAAAATAATACATCATAGGGGCATTGCATTCCCTTACACTTGAACTTTTACATAACTTTACAAATACTAATCTAATGACTCGAATTAAGATAATTGAAAAACTTGGAGTACTTTTAAAACATTTAGCACATATGGGGGTAATAAATGATGTTCATCCCCATTACTCCATTATACTAGTACTTTACCCATGAGTCCCAATCGTCCCAAAACAATATGTACAAGGATATGACTCGACTTAGCAACCATGTAATCAACTAGATAATTAACTTGGGTTTAAACAAATGTTGTAACAATAATGCACAAAAAATGAGTGCATACAAGGTAGGCTAAGGCGATTTGGGTGTACATTTAAGTGGGGTGTAACAAATTCTTCCTTTAAGTAAAATGCTTAAAGGTTGAAACGAAAAGATAGGCTCTGAGGGGTGTACTAGGGGTATCGTGTACTAAAAATGAGTACAACGCAAAGGGTGTGGGAGAATTACTTGACCAATGTAGCCGAAGTAATTATAACAAAAACACAGGTGTAAAACAATGGGTTAATCCTAATGCCTCTTATCATGTAGTAAATCTAACTACACGAATGTAGTCTCACTTGTGGCCTTGGAATGGTCCTAACGCAAGTTCTAGAATCTAAGTGCTACCGGTACACACATCATAGCATAAATGCTTTTCCTACCAATTCTAGGGGCGAACCTCACATATTTGGGGGTGGAAAAATTTTTAGTGGTACGGTTTTTTGTGCTAGTCATATAACTCCTATCCGTGAGACGCTCATTAAGATCAAAGTTTCACTCCTATATGTTGTAAAAAAATTTAAATTTGGCACTAAAATTGCCTTAACAAGTATTTCTCTCAGTTTTATTACACATCTACTATTAAACAAACAAAAATCAAGCGCAATTGTATTCTCTAAAATCGTACTTTTACCCCCCCCTTACACTTAAGATGAACATTGTCCCCAATGTTCAAATAACAAGATGTAAAAGTAAAAAGTAAAAGAATGAAATCAAATACTCCCCTGATTCGCTCGGTGGATAATGAAATTACACGGTTAAATCTTCCTCCAAGGAGAATGTTGAAGCTCCATGACTAATGCATCGCCACAAGCTTGATCCAAAAACATTTCCTTGTCCAAAATAACCTGTTAAACCTGAGAAAACAAACACGAAAACCTGCATAACATCGGCGGGAAAAATCTATATATAAGGATATAATGCTTGTGGAATGATAATTTTGCAGATTCCTGGAGATTATAAGTTGGAGATTTTAATAAAAACTTTTTATGAAAACAAAACTTTCAAAAATTTCTGAAAATTAAATCTGACGCCGTCAGGTTATAAAACCTGACGCCATCAGAAATGACCTGACAAAAATTTTCATTTTAAGTTTCCGGAAAATTTCTGGAAAAACCTTTACCTTACTTCCTGGAAATCCTGCAAAACATCATTATGACTCGATACAAGCATTTGACTCAAACAAACACTAATATGTATGCTTATATCTCATTGTTATCGTTCATGTTCAATCTTGTTCTTAAAAACAAATTTGGATTTCCCTTACACTTATCTTTTGCAAAATACCTTTATATGTAGTTAAGACAAAGTTAAAAACAAAATAAAGCATTTTCACAATTTATATTTGAGACATGAACAGTAAACAAAAAGAATAAGAAATGCATACGGAAACAAATAAAATTAAATAAACAAACAATCAAACAAATAAAGCAAATAAAGCTTGGGTTGCCTCCCAATAAGCGCTTGTTTTTGTTTGAGTCACGAGCCTGACTCTACCCTTATTTAACAAAAATAGGGGAGGTTTTCCCTACACTTAGGATTAAGTGCGGGTGAAAGTAGCGATACACACCCTTAGGGTGTGAATATGCCACGTGAGGTGAAGGGGGTGAGTGAATGGCTTCCTTCATCCTAAAACTACCCGGATAATATTGGTTGATGGGTGGGTCGGTTCCTCTTTTTTCTCCTAGATGTAAATCTAAGGATGAAAAGTTGTGTAAAGGTTGAGGTTCCAATTCATCAACACTAGGAAATTCCCTAGAACTATGAGTTAGGTCATCACTAAAAGTGTGCAAACCTATATCCTCTAGTTGTGCTTGGTCCAAGGGTTCTACCTCCATCGGGATTCCTAAAGTCTCTTCTACTTCTTCCGGGTAAGTCACGGGCGGTGCGGGTGCCTCAAATGATGGTGGGTTTTGTGGAGTACTTGGTTTGGTGAAATCAATCCCACTCATGCAACTAGGTAGTTCAACACTAACCATCTCACAGTCTTGTTTTGATTCTAAGTCCATGTTCTTAGAAACTAGGTCTCTTTGCTCATACGAATCCACCAATTCGTTCCACTTATGGGTCATGGTTAGGAAGCTTTCCTCGAAATTCATCCAAAGGGCCTGACTAAAAGGAATTGATCCAGATAATGCTTGTCTAAGAGAAGTATCACATGCATAGAATTCATTAAACCCATCTAACCTTACCCCCAACTTCATTTGGATATCACAAAGATCACGAAACAATTCATAGGAATGATAGGAAACAAATCTCTTGGTGAAGTATAATTGTTCATCTATTGTCAATGATCTAAATGGAATTTCATCCGCCATAGTGACAAATGAAAATGGTTTTACAAACAAAGGGCACAAAGAAAAAGATAGACTACTAGAAAGCTAATAAAAAGAAAATAAAAATCTCACTAGATAGGAATCTAATGAGTAGACCTAATAGAAATAAATTTCAACCTAAGCAATAACTACTCCCCGGGCTGCGGCGCCAAAAACTTGATGCGTGGTTTTGTAACCTTACAACAGGTTTTACCTCTCGAGGGATCTCAAGAGGCTTACAACCCCACCAGGCAGTGTACCTGACCGATGTAGTATAGTGTAGTGGTAAGTACGGGGGATTGATCGTTCTCCACAGGGAATAGTGTTCGTTAGGTATGAAAAACTACTCTAATAGGTCTAAAGGTTGAGGAAGATTCTTTTTATGTTTTTATATTTTTTATGAAAGCAAGTAAAATCTCGGTTTTGAAAGAGTGGGCGGAATTAGTTGCTAGTCAACTAACCCAAATTTACTACGGATGCAAATAAAATAAAATAACAAAAATGAAAATGTGGTGAGAAACTTATGTGTAGAGAAATGTGTTTACTTAGATTTCCTTACTCCCTAACTATCTTTTACCGGTTAATTAGTGTGTATTAGTCGCGTGGATGACGGGTGTATTCCTTAATACCATTCGTGGGGTGGCGTACGTACTTCCCCAACTCTACAAGCTCCTACTTCACTCCTATGTCGAGCCGGATAGGAAGCTCCTAACATGGGATCACTAGAATTCGCTTGTGCATTAAATACAACCATAAAAACCTTTAGTACGCATTTGGTTCATGTTTCTTAAGACGTTCAAGCAAGTTACCGAATAGGAAGTTAGCCAGTTTTCTTAAGCCTAACATAGATAAACAATCATCCAATACAACTAATAACACACTAATAACCAATAATCAATAGCTAGGTTTCATTAGATCTAAGCAAACACAAGATAAATTTAGCCTAACATGTTAATCAAAAGACAAGAATAAGATAAAATCAAACAACACATAGACATATTGAATGATTAATTGATAACTTATCTTCAATGTAACATGGAAGATCTCAAGGCAAAAAGCCTTGAAAAAGGAGCTAAATTCGTCTTAGGGTTTTCTCCCAAAATTCCACACACTAAGCTCTCCCCATGACAAAAAATTAGAAAACTATATATAGATTTTTGGATCTGACGGCGTCACGTTATGGAGTGTGACGCCGTCACCTCGCCGCTTTTAGGGTTCCCGGATGACCTTCTTGACGCCGTCCCTCTTTAGCTCTTCAAAAATCCATTCTGGCTTATCAAGGCTTGACGCCGTCGAACCTTGAACGTGACGCCGTCCCCTTTTGATTTAAGCCGTGACGCCCTTGATCAGGTTAAAGCGTGACGCCGTCAGAATTCACATGCTATTTTCACTGGCTTATCATGAGTAAATTTCACGTCCACCTTTTCTTGCCAAGGCATGACGCCGTCCAGAGTAAATTGTGACGCCGTCAAAGGTAACTTTCAGCCGATTTTTGAGACTTTGCCGTTTTCTTCACTTTTATGCTCCAAAAACGTCCAAAATGCCTCCTTTTCCAGATTTCTCCTCAAAAGTACCTAAAATGACAAAAGGAACGATTTAGGGCGATATTTGATCAAATAAATACGATTTAGGGCTTAAATGACCCCTTAAAAGCGGTACACTTTTTGCTTCATCAACGGTTTATGATTTCTTTATTTAAATGGATTGGGACGCCTTTTCATTTAAATAAAGAAGTTGTAAATCACCGAACCACAAAGTTCTTTTTGTTATTAATTAGTTAAATACGACTATGGGACGTCTTCATTTAGACTAAAGTATGAAAATTAATTTATACATGATAGTTGTAGAATGTATTAAAGGAAAAGTGGTATGAATTAATAAAACTAATATAGATAAAGCTCTATAGAAATATAATGATGGAAATAGAGTAAAAGTAAAGAGCAAATGAATAGTAAAGATAGTGTAATAAAAGAAAATTAGGAATGATGGATAAACTATATAGATAAAGGCTCTATAAAATTTGAAAAGAAAAGTAAAGCAAATGTAGGTGTAGTAAAATGTAATGGGATAGTGATAAGGTTGCATAAAAGTAGAAAGTTAATAAATAATTGACTCATGGAAAGTTAAAAAGGTGTGTAATGTCTAAGTGACACATAGTCCTTGACGGAAAAGTTAGAATAGAACAAGTTTGAATGTCATGTAATAGTAATAGATATGGTTTAAATGATAAATTTTAGTTATAATAAATATGTCTCGGATGACATAATGATTAAAGTAGAAGTCGTACGGCTATAAAAAGTTAAGCAAAAAATAAAATAAGTTAAAGGTATGAAGTGCGAACAGTGGACCTTGAATTGCACGATCACTTAGATCGTTGCAACAAAGAAAAGGGACAAAGAAAGGAAAGAGCTAAGAATGGGGGTAAAGTGAGACTAAGTTTGGTTAGAAATAGACGGTAGAATTGTTAGACCCGTTCCCCGGGAACTTGTACCCCACCCTAGATGAAAGTGGACCAAAGACCTTATATGATTGGCCAGTCAACGAATGTAACATTGTGGTCAAACCTGATAGTCAACCTAATGGTCAATGAATATATTGTATAGTTAAGGAAAGTATTATGTGGCTCAAATAAAAGGAATTAGACTTCAAGGGCTTAAGTGCCATTGTAGTAAATAAGTTATAAAGTTAGTTGTGGCCAAAGTAGAAGGAATAGGACTTGAAGGACCAATCTTGCCAATCGGCCAAAGTTGCCACCAAACCCATATTATATCCAGGAAAGTCTGGACTTTTCCACATTATTCAAAAAAAAATATCCAGAAGATATGTTGGAGTTGGGTGTGTCGACACAAACAAGAAAGGAGGGAAAACCATGAGGTCTTGATGATCAATTGAAGAATGATTAATGGTCTAATGCTAATGATGTGCCCTTTTAATAATCCTTATGCAAGTTGGCATGCTTTTATGGATGGCTTGAATATAGGGATTAAGGATGTGGATATGCAAGATCAAAAGGTAGTATGCGTTTAGGAGCTTAGGTAGAATACCGAGCTCATGTGTAAAGTTTGTACCCCCGTTGGTCTTTTATTGATTGGTAAAGTGTAGCCGTATGAAAAATGGTATGTTAAGGTTGTCCCATCGATTTGGTGGTCAATTGTGGTGTCAAAGTATGTTTTAGGTGTTTATAGTCAAAGTTAAGGGGGCGTTTGGCAAAAGTGTAAATATACCCATTTTGGGTTGTGAACGGGTCAAGTGTTTATGGAACATGTCTTGTATGTTAAAGTAATGACGTTGGTCTAGTTTGGTGGGCAAATTAAGTGTTATAGATGATTTGTTATGTAAATGGGTCAAAACGGGTATTTTGGTATAATACCCGTAGCTTTGTAAAGCATGTTTCCGCGGGTCGTTATGACCAAGTTTATTTATATATTTTATGTTTATAATGTCCTAATGATTTCTGAAAGTTTTGGTGTTATGTCATGTTATAGAAGTCGTTTTCCGGAAAATGGGTCAAAAGTGCACAAAAGGGTTGTGCAGAAAAAGGGGTGTTTGAGACAAGGTCCATTTTAACCCGTTTTGGGTCAAACGGGTTAAGGGTTTTGGGAAACAATGTATATGGTATATTTTAGTTCAATGTGCATTAAATGTGTTTATATTGTGTTTATATATATGTCTAAAGTGTCGACTTTTTGTGTTTTAAGGCGTACGGGTAATTTTGAGAAAGTTGTGCATAAAGGGTGTCATAGTGCACTTTAGGGGTCCATAGTGCACCGAAGGTGTTATAGTGCACTTTAGGGGTCCATAGTGCACCGAAGGTATTATAGTGCACTTTAGGGGTCCATAGTGCACTTTAGGGGTCCTTAGTGCGCAGTACAAGTTACAGTGCACTTTAGGGTGCCTCCCGTAATTTTAAAAGTATTTGAGTCTAGATTCATTTAAAAATGGTTTCAAGGTCTATATGTTTAACGATTTTGTCAATGGTCAAAAGAGTATTGGAAATGAAGGTCAAAGTCGGGTCGTTTTCGTGTAAAAGTCAAAGTTTTTGGTCAAAGCGGGCACGGGGTGTAACATTGATTCTTAAGGTTCATAGAACTCAAGGAACCACATGACAAATATATATATGAAAAAGGCTATAATTGAAGGTCCATTCCAAATGCCAACTACAACGGTTCCTAGAGATCCAACTGCTATTCCTCTAAGACCTGAGACCGTGCTCCTTGTTCCTGATGCTCAACTTACTGCAGAGCAAATAATTCATCGTGAAGCAAATGAACTTGAAATGTCATACATTCTTCAGGGAATACCTAATCCGATTTTCTGAAGCATTGATGCTCAGAAAACAGCTAAGGATATGTGGGAACATGTTCATCTCTTAATGGAAGGCACTGAACGGAACCAAGAAGACAAGGAATCCAAACTCTACCTCGAATATAAAATGTTCATGATTGAATCAAGAGAGTCACTTGAGTCTTATTACCATCGGTTCACAAACATCATCAATGACTTGGACAGACACAACATTGTTTTACCAAGGATTGCAATCAACACTAAGTTTCTCAGCTGTCTTGGTCCTGATTGGCAAAAATATGTCACGTTTGTTCGTCAAGCAAAAAATCTACACAATGCATCTTATGGGTTGTTGTATGATTATCTGAAGCACCATCAGTCTGAAGTTGACAAAGATCGAGCTCTTCATGGTACTTATTCACCTTCTACAACTCCAAATTCATTAGCACTGCTAGCTCAATCTCACTTTGCTCCACCACCATAGTCAAACCATGCTTTTGTCCAACAACAACATCACTTTATGTACCCTCCACAAACCTCATCGACCCAACTCATTCCATATGATTCGACACAGCAATCAACTGACAATCAATTTGTTCCCTATGACAACACTGACACCATGTTCTACACAAATACAAACAGTAACAAAGATGATGCCTTCAACTCTTTGAATGAAGGATTTGCACTCATTGCTCGTGCTATCAGCAAATTCTCTAGCAAATCCAACAACCATCTCCGCACTTCATCCAACACAAGGAATCAAGCTGTTGTACAAGATGGACGAGTTGAAATTCAGAATCGTGCTTATGGAAGAAATGGATCAGGAGGTTATATAGGAAATTCAGGAAATGGATAACGGTTTAATACAGCTAGTGGAAGTAGGAACAATGCAGGTGCTCCTCAGAAAAGGGTTGAAATTGTTGAGACTGGGAATACAGGGACTGGGAATACAATGGTTAAGTGCTAAAACTGCAATGGGAAAGGTCATCTGGCTAATGCATGTCCAAAACCTAGAGTCAGAGGCAGTGAGTTTCATAAACAGGCACTACTTCTAACTCTAAAGGATGAATCAGAGGGCACTCTCACTGAGAAAGAAAACAGCTTCATGACAAATGCATATTCAGATGATGACATGGAGGATTTGAAAGCAAATGCAGTTGTGACGCTAATGGCCAACATGCAGGAACTTCACATGAGTGATACATGCCTAGTGTATGATACTGACGGTCTGTCTCAGGTACCTGATCAAACAACATGTCTAATACATGAAATTGTATCACCATCTGCATCTGCATCAAACGTGGAGCAAGTTTTTCAACATGATTCATTATTATCTCCTCAAAAAGATGAACAAATGAACACAATTGTTATATTTGATGATGATCAAATTAACCCAGTTGTTACATTTGACGATCTAATTGATGATGATAAAAATGATCAAATTGAACAAAATGAACCTTCGCTAGGTCCAGATCCAGAACCCATAACACTTGCTATTGACCACCCAATCCCAGTTGGACTCACAAAAATCTCAGTTTGATAAATGCAATGAGATCAAGAGAAACTTAAAAGCAAAAGTTGCATCATTAACTAAGGATCTTGAGTGCTACAAAATACAACTCACATATTTGGAAACAAAGAAAAATGAGAACAAAGTTTTGAAGTTGCATTTCAAAAAGCTTATGTCAAAGAACAAGATTTACTACATCAAATATGAGAATTAACTGTTTCCAAAAATACCTTGATTTCTCAAATGGAACAAGAAAAATTAGAATTCAAACAACAGGTTGAACACCTTAATTCTGAAATTTCAAAAACAAAAACAGAGTTGTCAACTTGTCAAGCTAGTTTTTTTGAACATAAACAAGTGTCTAGGAAATGGATTGATTCTTATCTTGATGAAATCGTAGATTTGGAATGTAAATTAAAAGAGTTTCAAAAAGTTGTTTATAAAACTGGTGAGTCTGTAACAACAATTCAAAAGTTTACTCTAAAGCAAAATCCCCAAGGTTATGGTTTTGCTATTGGTGATGACAAACCACGTTTTCTACACAAAGCACTCAAGGAAAATCCAAAGTTGTATAGTGCAGACCATCTCTTTGATGATTCAATTATGCATGTTGTTGTACATAACTGTGAGGAAGAATAGGAACAGGAAGAAGAGTGTAAAACCCTAAATTTCCGTTCATTTGAAATTCCCATTTTGCCCCTCAAAATTTTTGAAGTTATACGAGCATAAAATTAATTATACAAGGACAAGTATATATATTTAACCTAAGTTTAACCATATGTCATTCACACATTTTAAATTACTATATGTTATACACTAACCTAAGTCATACAAGAAAATAATATTGTTACAAATAAAAAACAATAAGAAAAAAAAAGGTAAGTGGCGCCCCCCCCCTAGCCCATTTAAAACAAATATTTATACAAATATTTAGAAACCATTTAGCCCATAAATCTTGCTCTATCAAATGCCAGGAAATTAGCAAATCATATCAATCAAATAAATTACCATTAAACCTTTCCAAGTTAAAAGGCCGCTCCCCCTCCTACTTTGTCTCAAAAAAAATACGGTTCCTTCTCTCCCTCTTCATCCATTCGATACATACAACCCAAAATCACAAAGTTCCTGCTTCAATTTTATCTCAAGAGCAACAAGGTTCGAGGGGTTTTGTTGTTGCAAATTCGTGGGTAATCGAGTATTGGAATTTTAGGGTTTGTTCTTTTTTTCTTTTGTCTCATTAATCCTAAGGTAACATCAATCCATCTCTTGTTCTTTATTTTTGTTCAAATCGACAAGCATATGTATACATGAATCTGAATTTTATACACAAGAAAACCTAATTAGTAATATGTTTTAATACACACGTTAATTGATTCATTGTGTTACTTGTTAACCCTAAAAATCGTCACATGAAATCATAGAATCTAGCGTGATAAAACTTGTGTAATCGACCTATTATGTTTATGTATAATTCGACCCATGTTGATATGATTTAACCATCATCATTTTTGAACCCTAAATATGATTAATGCCACAATTAATAAGCTAGCAAATCGGGAAAAACCCTAACACATTTAATGCTTAAAGAATTAGGGCTTATTTTGATTATGGTGATCGTGACTTTATGTGCTTGTGTGGATGCTATTGTTATTGGTCTTGAATGATTTGTATGAGATGTTTGTAGATATGTTGTTGATGAAGAAATTCTGTAAATATCATATATAGTGATCACAAAAATTAATTAGATTAAAAGGAAAAAGGAAATTAGGGTTCATGTGTTATTGTTTTTATTTGGGACAGCAGTAATAGTCAAATTTGTATGCATCATGAAATGAGTTTAATTGAGGTTTAATTCTTGATTTTTGTTTGTAAACTCAGTTTAGGGTCCTAGGAAAGTATTCCAATTGGTTTGAACAAATTTGAGTTTGATTTGGATGTTTTTCTGAATTTAATACGATCATGTGTTAAAATGTGTTTGCTGAGTTGTTTTTCAGTCGAGTTCCATGATTTTTCATTTCCAAACCATAGCATATTATAGGCCAAAAATTTACAGGAATCATATTTCATATGTGGACTACCTCTTGGAAGTTTTTTAGAATTTTCTGAAGTCATATGGTTAGGTTTTTAAGTGCATACTTTTGAAGTGTATCTGCGGATCCGAATCTGAACATGTTAACTTAGACGATTTTAAAAAGGGGTGTACACTTGATAATAAAATATGGAAAAATTCCAGTGGACTCCTAAGACATATAGGCTTCTGTGAGAATTTTTTGGATTTTTAGTTTGGGCTTTTGATATGTTTTTAAAATTCGTTTGTTGGGCTTAATTTTGTGATAAAATCAGTTAATATGTATGCATGTTTTACCTAAGTGTTAAAGGTGTTCTTGTGATGTTTGGTGCCCCAATACTTGTTTCTATGTCGGGTATGACTTGTTAATGTCGTGTTAACTTGTGTGTGAATATGTTAAACCTAATTGATAATCCCGAACCCAAAACCGAATTTAACTAAATTGGGAAGTCGTGTTAAAAGTTACTAAATATGGAAACTTACTAAAAATGAAAAGTTACTAATTATGGAAAGTTACTTAATCTGGAAGGTTACTAAAAATAGAAAGTTTCTAAAAATAGAAAGAAACCTAAAATCTGATTAAAATGAGCTTAAAAGTAACACGTGATCATTAAATTGTATATGTTCGGTGAAGAAGGAGTGATTCCCTGTTTCGGTATCCTTTCTTATTTTGGTTGCTTGCATAAGGTACAGATATTCTGACCTTTCTTATAAGGTTTCTCATGATCCTTTCACATCTTCTGATTTCTTAACCCTTGATATGAACCTTTGCTATGCACCCTTTGATATGAACCTTTGCTATGTACCCTTTGATATGAACCTTTGCTATGCACCATTTGAAATAATTATATTTACGTAAATTATAATTAGTGTGTCGTATTTTACTACCCTTTTATGGTGTTATAAAGGAACAAATTTACAAACTTTTATGTTCTAACAAAGATATATTTTCATGGAAGCCCGCAAATGTGACAAGCACCCCAAGAGAGCTCGCGGAACATAAACTTAACATCCACCTGCGAGCATTCCAGTGGCAAAAAAGGAGACCCATAGCAAAAGAACGAAGTGAAACGATTACAACAGAAGTATCCAAGTTAGTCGAGGCATGAATCCTTAAAGCAGTTTTCTACCTGATGCGGGATTTTCAAACCTCGCAAAAGGTTTTACAATCCTCTAGGCAGTATACCTAACCATTGTAGTGTAGTATAGGTAAGTCCGGGGGGTTGATCGTTCTCTAGGGGAATAGTCTTGTTAATGCTTAATAATACTTTATCATACACACAATATTAGAATAGGAGAAGAGAAAGAGATAGAAAGATGGAGATGGTAACTTCTAGAGATTAGATTAAGAGAGAAAGAATGAGATATACAAGATGAATACCCCTAGAAGCAACACCCTCCAAGTGAGGAGGGGAAGGGTATTTATAGTTTTCTAGACTTGGGTGGGCTTGGGCTTGAGATGGGCTTTTACAAGGATTACATGATTATAACATTTAACTAACAAACTTAAGCCCAAGCCCGTTGATTAAACTAACTAACTCAAACAACGACACACTTAATTAAACTATTACAATGACAAATGACCATCACTTTAAAATAAATCCTAACAATCTCCCCCTAAGGGATGGTCATTCAAATGATGCTCCGTGTGAGATGGTCTTTCGACTTTAATGTCTTTGAGCTTTGAGTGTCGTTGTATAGGAGTCTTTGATCTTGTTCCTTCATGCACTGTGATCTTTAAAGAATCATCTTTGTGGTTGTTCTTGCCTTGATCAACATCTTCATGAGATGATGCGTCGTATCTTCCAACATACTCATACATCTTGGACTTTACACTTATGCAAACAATCTCCCCATAATCTTTCATCATATGAACTTGTTCTTGACATCTTGATTTGCTTCCTGAATTTTGTCTTTAACACTTGGTCTTTAACTTGACCTTCTTGTCTTGAACTTTTACATTTGATCTTTAATGAGGATGTTCTTCATAAGTATGAGTATGTTGAGGTGAAGATGTTTGATATAAGATGATGGTAGATGGACATTCGTCAGTTGCTGCATAAAACAGTTAGCAATAATACGTCCAGCGCTTACAGATTTGAACTTCGAGATTGTCAACAGCATAGTGTGAAGACTTTCTCTAATTAAAACCCAGGCCGTTCTGAACCGGATACCCCCGAGAGGGCTTACACGGACACACCGAAGTGCACCCACAATTCAGTGAGTCGCTGGAGATCACCCCACGACTGTAGACCGTTTGAAGCACGTAACCATCATGATGTAAATGGCAAGATCTATAGATCTCATTAAGACTCTTACAACTTGTGTCCTTTTTGACGAACACAAGTGTATCATTTTGGAAGTGTTCCTAACGAGATATTTTGATGAATCTCATGGCTCTAGACTCTATTGTGCGTTTTGGTTTTTAGTCGTTAGAGGCATGGAGCAGAGTGCCACCTTTTCAATATCAACACATCTCGGAATGAGAGGCCGATAGATTATGTAGTGTTCTCCGTGAGAAATGAAACAAATATCTTTTGAGAGATATCTGAGTGGCTAGGAGGGGTGGTGCAGTGCGTCACTGGGTCCATGACGTCTTGATTCTTCAATACCGGTGATGTTCATCAACCAGTAGATTATGAATTGAACCCGGTGTCTACCCTAAGGTTGAACAAATGGAGGGCTATTTCTTTTCACCCTTTTTCTTTGCTTTTCCTTTTAATTCTTCAACCCCTTCTTTCTCCTTTCTCATTTACTCCTTTTTTCAATCTTACATAAGGACTTCTAATTCTAATCTATTGGAATTGTCCTTGGGTAGATCCCTCCGGCTCTGGCGAATCATTTGACATAACCTAATCATAATCATTGGACATAACCTAATCATAATCACCTTATAACACCAGGATTATCCTAGATTAGTTGATCACATTCCATAAACCTTTTGAAAATCTCTCAAAGTGTTTATGAATAAAAGCACATTTAGATAACACTTTGAGAGTTTTGCATTTTTGAAATACTCCCCCTGCACATGTGCTCATGAGATTTAAGAAAGAATTGCACATGTTGGGTAGAGTTCGCACATTTGAAATGATCGATTTTCATTGAACATGACCTTCACGAGACACGTTTACATCACTAAATGGACTAGCTTGAAATTATTACCCGTCCCGGTCATATTCATTGATTATCTCTCGAATTGGTACATTCTACTCAGACAAGTCCTTTGCGAGACACGCTTACATCACTGGAAAACCAGCTTGAAATTATTACCCGTCCAGGACAAGTATTTTCGATAACGGTCATTTAGATTTCGTCAATTCGAGGGTTCATACTTGAGTCCTTTTGTAGAGCTCTTTTGAGATTCAATCCACGATCTTTGAACAGTTTGATCACATTTTAATCACGTCTTCTTCCCCTCAAAAATAGCATACAGTGATATTTTTTATATCCACTGATTAAAAATGAGAGTGTTTTGGAGAGAAAGACGGATTTGCATGAATTTGGAACATTTTTGTTTTTGAAAATTTTATACTCCCCCTTAAATAAAGCATATTTTTAAACGTTTTGAGTTTAAAATCTTTTAAAGGGTATAGAGGGAGTTCTCTTGAGCACAGAATTTGAGAAAGATTTTGAATAATCTTTTTGAAAAATCTTGATCATGTGCTCAAGGTTTGTTTATGTTTGCCGTTAACAATGCGAGTCCTGATCGGAAATAATCAGAAGTCATCATTGTAGCGCGGGTTTCGTATTGAAATATACGAAAGCCGTTGTGAAGATTTTTAGGATAAGTGCTTGAAAAAGTTTTGATTGAGCACTTTCCTTTCTTTGAAGCTCGGGTCCGAAACTGAAATGTTCCGAAGCCGTCGGGTTAAGCACGGGTTCTAGAGTGAGTCTCTCAGAAGCCATTAAGATTTTTAGGATAAGTGCTTTGAAAGATTTTGAATAAGCACTTTCCTTTCTATGAGGCGGGAGTCCTAATCCGATATGATTAGAAGCCATTGAGAAGAAATTTTGAGAAACGACATGTTTTGAAAATATTTAAATGAACTCTCGCTCAAGCATCTGTACATGCCCGTATCATTGTTGAATGACATTTCTAGGTACGTACAGAATATCGATTATACGAGAGACATGCCGGAGAAGAATATTTTTGAATTTTATATTTTATATTGTTTTTGTCTTTTTGGAAATTTTCTATTTTTATATTTTGCTTTTGTTGGTTTTTCAAATTTTGTATTTTGTTTTTGATTTTTTTCTAAAAAAAATGTATTCACAAAGAAGAATTAAGTATGAACAAGTAGAAGTGGAGTTAAGAGAGGAATAAGACCAGGATTTCCAAATGCGATGTTGGCATAGAGTTCTTCTTTTCCACATTGGTTGTATGAACCATCTGCACTATCACAAGTTCCTGCATTCACAAAATCCACAAAAGAAGAATATGCACAAATAGTAGTGTTAGCAGCACATGAATCATCACTCTGAGGGTGTTCACTATCAATGGTTGTAGTGGTTTCTTCATCCTTATCCTGATGATTTTCACTACTACTTGTTGTGGTGCGACTATCAAGAATCTTTCCTGTGGGAATCCATCTAAGACCGACTATTTTAAAAACTTTTCCCGTGGGAATCCACCTAAGGCAGGATCTAGGAGTTGTTTTCTTTTCAGATACAGCGGAAGTCTCATTTTGAGAAAAACTACGTCCTGTAGGGATTCACTTGGTAGAATTCTTAGCTTTTTGCTTCTTATCAACGGGTGTGTTTCTATTTGGTGTCTTAGAGGATTGTGCCTTAGCATGCAAATTTGCTTTCTTGATATACTGTGCCACACATGCATCATGATTAGCTGAAAAGACACATTTTTTACATATAGGACAGACAAATTCAACATTCTTGTTCAAAACAGCAACCTTAACTTTGTCACTACAGTCATTTGAAGCTTGTTTTCTGTTCGAAGAGGAATTCTTAGTGTTGCATTCTACTTGTTTAACATTTTCTTTTTCGCAACTACTCTTAGATGCAGGCCAATCCCTAGTCTTTTGTTGAGAGTTCCTAGGTAGTGGTTTACAACTACTAGCAGTGCCTTGTAATGTTGTAGAATTCATCACCGTAGACGGTGTTCCTAAAATTCCATCTTTTCGAATCTGTGCCTTTTTCCTAGCTTTTTCTAGATAGGAATTGTGGACCATGTTGTTTGAACCAACAGATTCTTTAACAGTATTTGTGGTCACATTTGGTGAGCTATTCTTGGGGGAACACACATTAGGATTCAACTTGTTGTCCTTTGAATTTGTAGTAGCATTCCTAGACTCTTTTGGATTATCTTTTGCACTTTTGTCTATCGCCCTTTGTGTATGAGATGTAGAGGCAGACACAGTAGTGGGACTAATCCTATTAAGGTCAGGTGCTATCACATTTGAGTTTTCAACAACAACTTTTCCTTTTCCTTTCTCGTTTTCCTTAGGCAAGGGTGTGGAAATGGACATTTTTGGTCTAGCAGACTTATTTTCCTCACCCTTTCCTTTTTGACTATCAAGCTGAGACTTCAAAAGATCAATTTGTTCTTGCATGTTTTTGTAAGAACGCTCATACGACAATTTGTCATACTTGCATTCTTCTTTTTTCTGATCAAGTTGTTTAAAATATGTTACATTTTGTTTTTCAAGCTTAATAAGCGCCTTTTCATATTTTGAAACAATTTCAGAAGTCTCAGCTCGAAGTCTTTCATCATCTTCGACAGAATACATTTGATAAATAATGGACATAATATCAGTTGAAAGAGCTTCTTCAGAGAGTGCGTCATTTTGTTTTTCCAAAACTTTGATTTTTTCAATGTTTTCATTAGCTTCAATTACCAAGGATGTGTGGTCCTTGACAAATTCAGTTACTTCTTTGATAATTGCGTTCTCAACATGAATTGCTCTTGCATGTATGCCAGATACAATGGGAGTAATCTCTGTTTCGAACATCTTTTTCTGTTCAGTTTGAAAACTTGAAAACCAATCGTTGATTTTAGTATTAGTTTTGGTTGCCAGAACATCTTGAAGTATTTCAACTCTCCTTTTAAGATCAGCCAAAAATATTCTAGCTTCACTTGTGGAAGTGTCGTTAGAGTACATTTGTTCGATGTTAGAAAGGTGTGTTGACACAACTTTGAACTTTGAGGCAGCCACTGGTTTTTTGAAAAACAAAGGTGACTCCTTTTTAACAAGATGAACACCAGCAAGTTTGTTGGCTTCATTATAATCAATCGGTTTGATTTCTCTATTCAATTGTCTCATTTTGTTTCGACTCTCTTTCGTAAGCTCAATCGTTTCATGCGAATCATAACAAGCAGGTGGATCATGTACATCATTTATAAGATTACCATTAAATAGCACATTCTGTTTTTGCTGAGCTTTCTTGAGATAACAAGGGTTTTCACAACCGAGAGCCATTTTCTTTCTTGTATATAAAATCGGGTTTTTGTCGTTAATTAACATATTAATCGTTTGAGTTGAATGACCCGTTTTTACAAGCATTTCTTCCAACTTTTTAATAGTTTCCTGTTTGTCAAGTACTTCATCAAGAAGTTCATCTTCTCGTTTTGAAAACTTTGAATGCAACTCGTTCTTATCTTTTTCAAGATCAGAACAAATTGATTTTTGTTTAGAAAGTTGGTTGGTTAGATCAGAAATTTCTGCTTTTAGGGATTTAATTTGCATGTTCAATTTAACATCAAGAGTGTCGTATTTGATTTGAAAATGTTTCTCCCTTGAAACAGAATCACTGTAACCATTTTCAAGTTCTGACAGTCGTTTGTGGTGAAATTCAAAAGCTTTTTCGTTTACCTTATATCTCTCAAGCTCAGCGGTCAATTTCACATTCGCGGTCTTAAGATCGCTATTGACCTTTTTCACGTTTTCAATCTCAATATGACAATTATTAAGTAATGATTCAAATAAAGCACGAGTTTCCTCATCATTAGCGTTATTTTGTGCAGCTTGAACTTCATTAGGATCCATATTTGGAGTTGCCAAATTAATATTGCTACAATTTGGCGTGTCCGGATATGTATCATAAGTAGGTTCGAGAGGCACAGAATGTGGCTTTTGTTGAGCAAACGGATTAACCTCATTACTTGAAATTGATGTCTCATGGAGTGGTTCTTTGTCATAAGTAGGAAGAATGTCAGAGTCGCTGCATGATGTTGATTCTTGCTGATTAGGCATAGGGTCGGATATTCCAGTGACTTCTGCGGAATAGTTTGCAACCATGAAGTCATATTCTTCATTAGTCAATGGTATTCCCGAATCATCTTTTTTTTTTCTAGCATCAACATGTACTGGAGCTTTTCTACTTTATCCATTGCATTGACATTTCCAGCTCTACCTATATCACTCCTTTGGGTTGCAGAAGAAGTCATGAAACAATAATTCTCATTTTGATTGACCCCGATCTGATTCACAATCTGACCCCTCTGATTTCCCGTATATTGCCCTGCATTTTGTATTTGAATACCCGTAGCATTGTCAGGTGCATCTGACTTAGACTCAAGCAATGCTTCAGCACTTCGATCCATTTCTGACCATTGCTTCATATGTGCAGCGAATGTAATTGGAAATCTAAAGTCAAGTGATTGTAAATGCTCTGGAAGCTCATATTCTTCATCATCTTGTTCATTATCTGTCGATAGCTTCTCACTCTCATACCATGTTTCCTCAGATTCAGTCTCAGTTATTTCAGTCTGAGAATATGGGGCAAAGAATTGAATGAGAGGATCCATATCAATTGATGAAATGAAATTGGTGAGTGATGCGCGTGTGCGTATGCTCTAATTTATACCCACGGTATGTCGTTGTGGTTTTAGCAGTATTCAAGTTTTAAATTTATATTTAGCCGACTTATCAATAACACACACACTTTAACGAGTAGTGTACCCGGTCAGTATGAATATAATGGTAAGTAGAGTGTCGATCACTAAGAGTGGAACGTATTATCTAGTTATTCTAATCAGTATTTTAATATCTTAAGTTAGCTATACAACCTAATCTAACGCAAGGGGGTTTCAGCCTGAGAGACTGGCACGGTTTGGTTGTGATTAAATATAAACTAAACTAATAAGCACGAATCAGCGAATATCACACACGTACACAGATAAATACTTGAGACAATAAGAAGACCTGTCCTGATAGTTAAGTAGCTTGTCACTTGTTTTATTGCTAGTTTTATATGAAGTGTATAGTTCGATGCAACGCACCGAGATTAATTCCTTTCTCGTTGGCTCTAATCTTATCGGCGAGTAAACCCTTAATGATTACTTATGACTATCCTACTTATCTTTCTTCCTACTTTTCTACAGACGATAGAATGCATAGGCGATCTAATAAATAGGCGAGGAAGGGGCATGGCGACCCAAGCAATGCTCAGCTAGACACAGAGGTTATCAATGCACTAATAAAAGTCACCAAAGACATCAACATATAAACTTTAATTAATGGGAAAACAATTTTAAGGGGAGTTGAAGTGCATGATTAAATCAATGACACAAGCCCATCAATCCTGACCAATTAAAGTGTACTAATACAATAAAACAAAACTACTTAATGAATTGAATACATGCAGGACCTTCTTACAGCTCTTGTATCTTCGTTCAAGGTGTGTCTTGTGCTGCTACTTCGTCTGAATTCGGCTTAGGGTTTCTTCTGTCTCGTACTTAGCTAAATTTCGAACTCCGAAATTCGTCTGACTTTGGGGTATTTATAGTTTCTGTCTGAGGGCTAGATGCGGCGCATAGAATAAGTAGATGCGGCGCATTGACTTAACTTCGCGTGGGGTCCAAGATTAATATATTCAGGAATATTCGTACACCGCCAGAAGATGCGGCGTAACTCCATTCTTAGATGCGGCGCATAGGATAAGTAGATGCGGCGCATCTGGAGCAGAATGATCTTGATCTTGTACATTTCAGTAGACTCTTAACTTCTTGCATGTTTTGCTCCATAATTAGTCCAAAATCGCCAAGTTTCACATAATACTTGTTTTTACCTGAGAATTACAAAAGTAAACATTAACGTATCAATTCTCACAGATAATATAATAAAACAAGTCAAATAAATAGGATAAATGATGGTAATAAAATGTACTTATTTGAGTTCATCAAATATCCCCCCACTTGAACTTTACTTGTCCCCAAGTAAACCTTAGAATTAATCTTATGAAAATGTATCCTAAAAGTTATTAGGATTTATTTTTATATTTAAGCAAGTATTCATTTTTGTCATAATCACACAACCAAACACTTAACGAATTAGAAGTAAAATAAAATATATTGATAAAAGCAAATCTAATCGTTTAACTGTCCAGTCGTGACGAATATTCTATCATAAGCTTGGCAAGTATACGCATCTCCCCCACTAAAGCTAAGGAATAACAAGTCTAAAGCGGTAAAAAGGGTTTGTAGGTTAAGGTTTAATCATTCTACTTAATCTCTATCGATCTCAAATTCCAGAAAAGGCGACAAAATCACAAATACATGATCGAATCCACGAACACGATACTTGCAATTGCTCAAATCCTTAACTCGAATAGGCTAAAGATAGGACCAAGTAATCTTTACCAATAATATTATATCAAAAAAGGGCGACAAAATCATAAATACATAGCCGAATCCACGACTACGATACTTAAGATTGCTCAAATCCCTAATCTCAATAAATCAAAGGTTTGGATAAAGAATAATATAGGGTATGGATAATATTTGGGATAAAAATTGGTGTAAAATGAAAAATAAACAAAACAGATAAATTAAAATCCTAAGTGTGGTAAATTGCTATCCCAACCATCCCATGAATAAGACTCATATTATAGAATAACTCACGCTTTAACACTTGAAACACACGCTTTAGGTAGACACGAATTATACTCAACAAGATCTTAATCAAAGAATAACCATAGTTGGCGTTCCCATAACGTTCAACTCCCATTCAATCCATAGATATAATATACAACAAATAGTGGTGATATCGACCACTTAATACAAAACTTTACATAAGTTGGTTAAACAAACATCCAACTTTTCCTTTTTCTTTTTCTTTTCTATTTTTTCGTTTTTTTTTTTTTTTTTTTTTTTTTTTTTTTTTTTTTTTTTTTTTTTTTTTTTTTTTTAACTTCAACATATACATAGATGTGTAAAATTTCACCACATCACTATAACGATAACTCTGGATAATTTTTCCATACTTTTCATGACTTCAGAAATAACGGTAATAGTAAAAGTAGTAAACACACGAAAAATAAACTCAAAGATATAAAATATTTACTTTCACTCCAATTGCATTGTGCAATTTCCCGACCTAACCAAAGATAATGAATTACGCACACGAACACAAGTAATGTAAGGAAACACACTTTGCCTAAAACAATTAACCAACCACGGATTTTAATCTACAGTGTAGGCTAAGGTGTAAAGGTGTAACGAAACATTATAACAAATGTGTAAGAAACGAAAGGAATGGCTCTGAGTGTTTTTCTAGGGGTATCTTACTCTAAAAGTGAGAGTAACAAAAGGGTTTATACGGGGGTTAACTAACCAGTGTAGTTAGCTAATATCACATAACATATAAAGGCTATTTGGGTGTAATCCTAGAAATTTACCAATTTAGACAAGTCATTCCAATTATATAGATAATACTTATTATGGTGGTCTCGAATAGTATACAAGCCAAGTTCTAAAGTTTACAAGTCACCGGCACACTCATAGATTTGTGAATTTTGAAAAGATCACAATTTTTGAAAATAATGTTATGTGTGCAGCTATGTAATTTAGACTTTAAACAAAAACATGCTAAAAATTTTAAATTTTGATATATTAAGCACATTTTGAGCATATTTTGAAAAAGTTTAGGACAAGTAAGTGTTCTAATTCTCCAATCCCCCCACTTAAGTTAAACAACGTCCTCATTGTTTGTGTAAAAGGTTAAAAACTGGAAAATAAAAGAATTAGAACAGAAAAACTCCCCTGAGATTTGCTCGGTATGATCCTCCATTATTTGTGTAAGAGCAAAAATCGTCATTCTTGTGGATGAAAACGTTTAAGCTTCATATTTGATGTATCCACAGGAATTGCAGGAATCTATAATACCATCAAGACTTTAACACACCTGAGTTAAGAAGGTTCAAACTTGCATAATACATTAGTAGTTAGTGAGAATAAAACATAAAAAATAAAAATGAAAATCATTAGGTCAGTCGATGCGCCGTATCTTATGGAAGAAGATACGCCATATCGAGCCTGGAATAAATACGAATCAGAATAGAAGATGCGTCGCATCCTTAACCAGGGATGCGCCGCATCCTTAACCAGGGATGCGCCGCATTAAAATAAACTGACAGAAAGTTTTAAAGTCAAAAATAAAAATGCAGAAAATAAAGTAAGATATGACCAGTGCAGGAGATGCGTCGCATCTAAGGATTGAGACGCGCCGTATCTTTTGCGGGCCTGACTGACTCGACACAGAACAGAATAGTAAAAAATTTTCTCCGGGTTGTCTCCCGGTCAGCACTTGTCTTTATTCTAGAGTCTTCAAGTTAGACTCACGTTCAACTCTTTAATACCGATCATTGAAGGAGTCGGAAGCATCGCGCTCCCTCATCGCCAATTCAGTAATATTGAACACTCCTTGCTCGTCCATAATTTCCACGCCGTTCTTCTTTAATATCTGTATAAACAAAGTTCTGTCCCTTTCGGGCAGAGATGACAAAATGATAGACGGGAAATTCTTATTATTATATAGGCATAAATAAGCAAGGTGGGGTGGTAGTTCAATAAACACATCATTATTCAAATTTGTATTCTCAACTATTCTCCTACGTTTGTTAATCACTACGCAATCATACCACTCATCATCAGAATCATCAATAATATTGCGCCTAATTTCGGTAGGTACATTAAGGTCAATAAATTCCTCAAAGTTCTCACGATCAGGATTAGTTGAGTTGTTTTGAATCAATGTTTCTCCCATAAGCCTAGCTTCAAGATCGAGGTCCATACGTTCTCTTAATCCTTGCACATAAACGCCTCTAATTATGCTTTTAACAGGATCTTGGCACTTATAGACTAGTTTATTATTCCCTACCCTTAATGAGATTTTTCTTTTAAATACATCAATCTTAGCATGGGCGGTAAACAAGAAAGGTCTTCCAAGGATTAAAGGAATCTTAACATCCTCGGGCATATCTAATATAACAAAGTCTACAGGGAAAACAAACTTCTCAATCTTAACTAGCACATTATTAGCAATCCCTTCAGGTCGTTTTACCGTTTTATCAGCCAATTCAATAAGCAACTTAGTTGGTGCTAATTTTCCTAGTCCTAGGGTAGTGAATGTCTTAAGGGGCATTACACTAACACTAGCTCCTAAGTCAGCTAACACATTATTGAAAGATATATCATTAATTGAACAAGGTAAAGTAAAACTTCCTGGGTCCTTTTCTTTTTGAGGCAAGGCATGTAAGTCGGTTGCAGAGCTCTCTTCTTTCATTGTAGCCTTGATCTCCTCTTCAATCTTTGTCTTCTCTTTGAGTAGTCTCCTTAAACTGATTGAAGAATTAAAGAAAAATTCGGGTCTTGCACCATCATTACCATTCATCAGTCTTCTAGGAAAAGGAATGTTACGAGTGACTTCTTCAGTGGTGCTTATGGCCTTGACATGATCTCTTGGGTTGGTTTCAGTTGAGCTAGGTAAACTTTCGTATCCCCTTTCTTGAAGAACTTTGCTCAATTGTCCAATTTGTTGTTCCAATGCTTTGATCGAAGCTCCTTGATTTCTTGTAATAGTGTCCGTTGAAGCTCGGATTTCCTTGATCATAGCAGTGTTCTCATCATGTCTTTTAGCAGCATCGGTCATAATTTGCTTTAGAGTGTCATCTAAAGTCTGCCTCCTTTCTTGATAAGCGGGATTGAAGTTGTTCTTTTGATAGAATCCCGGAGTAGCTTCCCTAAATCTTCCTGAAGGTCGGAATGGTTGTCCAAATTATGTGTAGTATGCTTCTTCAAAAGTCTCACTTTCATTCTTGTTAGGGTAATCCTTAGTGTAGTGAGGTCCTTTGCATTTTTCACATCCAACTTGGGCAGCATACACTTTTTCATCACGCTTCTTCATCTCTCTACTAATTTTATCCAATTGAGCTTGAATTGCAACAAACCCGTCAAAATTAGTGCTGCTCTTAGATCTAGTAGAGGTCCCATCGTGCCATTTTTGAGAATGATCAGCAGCTTCTTAGATAGCTTTCCTAGCATTGGCTGCACTCATTTGAGGCACAGCTCCCTTAGCATCCAAGATTTGTCTAGTAGGCACGTCCAATCCTTGATAGAACAATATTATCTCCTGCATTTCACTTAGATAATGTTGAGGGCATTTCATTGATAGGTCTTTAAATCTTTCCCAAGCTTGATAAATAGTTTCATCAGGCTCTTGCTTGAAACTGTTGATAGCCTCCATCTTTTTAGCAGTTTTAGCAGGTGGACAATATCTTTTCAGGAATTTGCTCTTCAAATCTTCCCATGTAGTGATTGAACTAGCAGGTTCATTCCTTAGCCACTTATTAGCAGCTCCTTTAAGCGAGACTGGAAAGATTCTTAGCATGAGTTGATCGTCAGAGACTCCTTCTGTAGTAAACAAATCTGCAATCTCGAGGACCTTTTCAACATGTTCATTAGCATCTTCATGTTCCGATCCACTGAAAGCATTTTCTCTTAGCTCCTTGAGAAACTGACCCTTCAACTCAAACTTAGACTTTTCATCAAACTTTGGTCTAGCAACTCCTGAAGTGTAATCAGCACGGGTTTTGTTCATGTATTCCTCCATAGTAGTGTTTTCAGCCATTGTTTCTGTCTCTACTTCCTCTTTCTCTTCAGAAAAATAATCAAGCTCGAATGAACTTGAGATATCAAAGCTTTTTGTGTTGAAAAGCCTTTTAAGCGAATGAAAAGCTCGTTCAGGATCTTCGAAAGGTTGAATCAAGTTCTTCGTAGAACTCCTGGTCATGCACTTCCTGAAACTATCACAAAAGCATCAGTAGGGTATGTTCAAGAAAGTAATATATCAGAAAATCAACAACGAAAACGGAATACGAAAAATAAAAGTTACTGATATCTGCAGACGATGCGCCGTATCCAAAAAGTTGGATACGCCGTATCTTACAATCGTTAAAATTTAATCAGACTTTTATTCAGAAAATAGATACGCCGCTTAGAATTTTAGAATGCGCCGTATCAGTTTAATTATCAAAAATCAACGTATATTTATTAAAATTAGACGCGTCGTATTAATAAAAGTTAATGCGCCGTATTTTTGTTACGTTTCAAAATACCAGATTTTTGATTTAGAAGATGCGCCGTATCGATAAAAATCGATGCGTCGTATCTGTTTAACAATTCGAAAACTGTTTTTAATTAAAATAATAGATACGCCGTATCTGCTAAGGCAGATGCGTCGTATGGCGTTATCGTTTAGAAAATTTTTTTTATTAAAAACAGAATACGCCGTATCTTGGGGAAAGATGCGCCGTACTCGAATTTATTTAACGCGTTGTATTTTATAAAAATTAAACGCAATACGCCGTATCTATGAAAATAGATGCGCCGTATCGTTTGAATTAGCTCAGTACAACGATAGCAGAATACAAGAAAAATATTAAAAGAAAAAGAAAAATAAAACAAACGAAAATAAACAAAAAATAAAAACACACAAAAACAGAAAATATGCAAATAATACAATGAATGCAATTTAACTAAAATAAAAAATTAAAAACCTAATTAAAATACTAATCAAATTAACAGATAATAACAATTCACTCCCCGGCAGCGGCGCCAAAAACTTGATGCGCGTGTGCGTATGCTCTAATTTATACCCACGGTATGTCGTGTGGTTTTAGCAGTATTCAAGTTTTAAATTTATATTTAGCCGACTTATCAATAACACACACACTTTAACGAGCAGTGTACCCGGTCAGTATGAATATAATGGTAAGTAGAGTGTCGATCACTAAGAGTGGAACGTATTATCTAGTTATTCTAATCAGTATTTTAATATCTTAAGTTAGCTATACAACCTAATCTAACGCAAGGGGGTTTCAGCCTGAGAGACTGGCACGGTTTGGTTGTGATTAAATATAAACTAAACTAATAAGCACGAATCAGCGAATAGCACACACGTACACAGATAAATACTTGAGACAATAAGAAGACCTGTCCTGATAGTTAAGTAGCTTGTCACTTGTTTTATTGCTAGTTTTATATGAAGTGTATAGTTCGATGCAACGCACCGAGATTAATTCCTTTCTCGTTGGCTCTAATCTTATCGGCGAGTAAACCCTTAATGATTACTTATGACTATCCTACTTATCTTTCTTCCAACTTTTCTACAGACGATAAAATGCATAGGCGATCTAATAAATAGGCGAGGAAGGGGCATGGCGACCCAAGCAATGCTCAGCTAGACACAGAGGTTATCAATGCACTAATAAAAGTCACCAAAGACATCAACATATAAACTTTAATTAATGGGAAAGCAATTTTAAGGGGAGTTGAAGTGCATGATTAAATCAATGACACAAGCCCATCAATCCTGACCAATTAAAGTGTACTAATACAATAAAACAAAACTACTTAATGAATTGAATACATGCAGGACCTTCTTACAGCTCTTGTATCTTCGTTCAAGGTGTGTCTTGTGCTGCTACTTCGTCTGAATTCGTCCTAGGGTTTCTTCTGTCTCGTACTTAGCTAAATTTCGAACTCCGAAATTAGTCTGACTTTGGGGTATTTATAGTTTCTGTCTGAGGGCTAGATGCGGCGCATAGGATAAGTAGATGCGGCGCATTGACTTAAATTCGCGTGGGGTCCAAGATTAATATATTCAGGAATATTCGTGCACCGCCAGAAGATGCGGCGTAACTCCATTCTTAGATGCGGCGCATAGGATAAGTAGATGCGGCGCATCTGGAGCAGAATGATTTTGATCTTGTACATTTCAGTAGACTCTTAACTTCTTGCATGTTTTGCTCCATAATTAGTCCAAAATCGCCAAGTTTCACATAATACTTGTTTTTACCTGAGAATTACAAAAGTAAACATTAACGTATCAATTCTCACAGATAATATAATAAAACAAGTCAAATAAATAGGATAAATGACGGTTATAAAATGTACTTATTTGAGTTCATCAGTGAGAAAAGACATTGTTGGTATGATAAAGTTGATGTTGGATCGGTTAAAGAACTAGGATAAGGTTGGTTACTATTCACGAGATTTGTTTGGTTTAAATCCTTTGTCGTTGTCCTTGAATAGTCGTTGAGAAACTTGATAAACCGAGAAAGTTGATAACTTGTGAGAAAGTTGATAATCCTTGAGAAACTTGAGATTTAGAAACTTGATAAGTCCACAAAGTAGATAAACTTCAAACTTAATAAATCCCAAACTTGAAAATAACTCACAAAGTTACAAAGTCACAAAGTCACAAACACTTAAAGTCACAAAGTATTAGTCACAAACCACACTTCAAAAGTTAACAAAAACAACACACGTCAAAAGCAATAGTTAAAATATTATGATATTATGAAACACGTCAAACACATCACATGCTAACTCAATATAATACTAAGGTCACATGCAATCACACGCAATGCAACACACGTAATGCAACACATGCAAATCAATATATAAAGATGCAACGTCAGCAGTACAGTATTATAAAAGAGAACAGAATACACGCCTGTGGTTGACCACTTTTTATCACTTAATAAACCAAGAACAACTATCAATCGAAATCACAACCAAAAAATTATGCAAATTTAACAATGATGCTTCGACAAGAAAAGTTGTTCGATGATGAAGTTGGTTCGATTAAATGTGTTGCTTCGTAGGAATGTGTTGCTTCGACTATAAAGTTGCTTCAATGAATTTTCTGGTTCGACAACTTGGATCGATGAAGGTAACTCGTTCGATCAAAAAATGGTTCGATACAAAAAATTGTTCGATCAAGTGAAATTGTTCGACCAAATCGTTCGACCAAATCGTTCGAAGTAATCGTTCGAAGTAATCGTTCGATGAAATCGTTCGAAGTAATCGTTCGATGAAATCGTTCGAAGTAATCGTTCGAAGTAATCGTTCGATGAAATCGTTCGATGAAATCGTTCAAAGTAATCGTTCGATGAAATCGTTCGATGTAATCGTTCGATGAAATCGTTCGACCAGCCAAAGAGAAAGTCTAGCTCGACTACTCTTTGTTAGATGATGAATTGTTCGATCAAAACGTTCGATGATAAAAACGTTCGACTAAACCACTTTGTTTGATTAGATGGTTCGATGATGAAGTTATGAAAGTTGGCAGAAGAAACAGTAGAGCCCAAGATGGTTAATGCAAATGAAAATTAATAAACTAATGCAACAGTAACGAGACAAAAACAAAAAAAAAAAGTCCTAATAAACAATAATGAAACAGTAACGTAGTGAAAAAAAAATCCTAGATCTTTATATTTTGCTCTTGATACCACTTGTTAAAACTTAATATTACTTTATCATACACACAATATTAGAATAGGAGAAGAGAAAGAGATAGAAAGATGGAGATGGTAACTTCTAGAGATTAGATTAAGAGAGAAAGAATGAGAGATACAATGAACCCTAGAAGCAACACCCTCCAAGTAAGGAGGGGAAGGGTATTTATAGTTTTCTAGACTTGGGTGGGCTTGGGCTTGAGATGGACTTTTACAAGGATTACATGATTATAACATTTAACTAACAAACTTAAGCCCAAGCCCGTTGATTAAACTAACTAACTCAAACAACGACACACTTAATTAAACTATTACAATGACAAATGACCATCACTTTAAAATAAATCCTAACAATTATTTCATATGAAAGATAACTGGGATGCATTTGGTGAAGATGAAGATGTTGATACTCTATTCCCCAAATGGACAATCTTGAAGATGGTCGAGTCTACAGTCTATTCTACATTTTCCGCTGCGTGTTAGAAGACTAAAGACGGCATGCATTCAATTATCAAAAGACTTCTTCAAATTCAGGGCAATCATCAGAAAGGTTGTCAGTTTGGGGGAGAGCACTAATTAGGGGAGAGTGTAAAGTCATATTCAATCCCTAATTAGATTTGCTCACATTGTTCTTTTGCAAGTAAAGAGATGGCAGCTGAGAAGATTCTGCAAGCTGAACGAAGCAATGAAGTTTGAAGACCATTCTCTGCGCTTATGGTTTTATATTTTACTTGTAGGGAACATTGTAAGCAATTCCCATATAACATCACTTTGGGGAGAGATTGTTAGCTTTAAAGTTTTGTTATATTTGGGAATTGCATTTCTTTCTATCTACAAGGACTAGTTTAGTCATTATAGCTAAGTTAGGCCTAGTATTCTTGTATAAATACCTTCCTTGTCTCAACAAGGAAGGTTGGATTGTCTCATTTGTAACAAAGGTGTGTGTGTTTCTCCTCCTTCTCTCTAGAAAACACACACACCTTCCCTTTCTTTAAGCTAATAATACCATGTTTAACCTTTACTTTGAGCTTCCCTGACCCCCCGAATCACATAAATCTTGTATTTTACGGTCCTACAATTGGTATCAAAGCCAGGTTGTGTTTTTACTGATTTGTGTGATTCGATCTGTTGGTTTTAGACTGTTTATTGCACTTTTTGGTCGCCGGAAAATTTATTTCCGGTCATTGGATTTTTTTCTTCTGATTCATTCGCTAAAAACAGATCTATTACAACTATACGGTATCCAATATATTAACAGTCTGATTATTGTTCCATTAGTCGAACAATTTCATCGAACGATTTATCATCGAACAAAGAGTAGTCGAGTTAGACTCTCTTCGGCTGATCAAACGATTACTTGAATCGAACGATTTAGTCAAATGATTTAGTCGAACGATTTAATCGAACGATTTAATCGAACGACATAGAATAAAGATGAAGACTAGACCACTAAACCAAAATACCATCGACCATTTGACTTCAATTATCATATCATCAGCCAAAGTTCCAAATTTACAAACAAACAAAAATAAACCAACAGTCCACTGTCTAACCCATATCAAATCCATATCATCTACTCGAAAAATAATCTACATCTCATCTACAATCTATGGCTACACTCTAAGCAAAACGAAATCACTATAACAAGATCTCAGCTTCATTTCTTTCATTTCATTCGATGACATATCAAGACCCTCGAAAGTCTTGCAAAACGAAAGATAAGCAACATCATTCATCTATAAGAAGTTTATCTTCTATTTTTTTTCGAACATAAAGAATGAAGTGCAACAAGTGTATTGACTTCTTTTCTTTGTTCGTTTATGACCAACAACAAATCAAAACTAAAAACCTCATTCGACCCTACCTGAGATCCTTTTAAGGATCTTGAAGTCGAAGTCCTTGTGGCTGCGGTCTTCTTGTCTCCTCGTACCTAATTGACTATAACAAGAAAAGGTAGTGATGGTGGGATTTTTGAACGATTGAAGTTAATAGGAGTCGATTTGTGATGATGGAGACTTGGAATGATAATACTATTATTCATTGTGAGGCAATAGAAGAAATGAAAGAGTGTGGTAGGCGGATGTTATGATATGGGGATTAGGTTTAGGTTAAATGTGTATTTAGGTTATGTACACAGGTTATATGGTTGTGAGATTGGGCTGGATCCGGTGTTTATTTCCTTTGGGCCGCATGATACGAATTATGGACTGGGCTCAAGTTATCAATTTGGTGATGGACTTGAATTCAATTCGTGAAGTTGAAACAAAAATTGTTATCCGCAAATTTTTTTACAAAAGTTTGGATACAATTTTTGTTGTGGTATTTTGGATTTAATTTTTCACGGGGATACATATTACAAAGCTAAAGTTTTCTATGAATTTCAATTGTGACTACGGGGATAATTCGATATTAATTATTTGGGTTTGAAGTAACGTTTTACGGATGCGTGTACTTATTTTGTCTTCTTTCTTTCTACCCTCCCGCGAAGATGACTTGTTTGAGCATATATTAATGGTGACGAAGACTTGGATATCTAGTTACTTTTGTGATTCTTCCTCTACATACAAAGTAGCTATCACTTTAAGGAGTTACGTTGTAGTGCTCAGTGTCTCACGTAGTTGAGGATATTTCAAGAGGTTTTGTACTAATACTTTTGTTGAGGGTATAAGGCACTCCGTTCTTAGTCACAGGATAGTACAAGCTTAAGTAACAAATCTGGGGGATTTTACTTCATTCTCAAGTTCGTCATATTGGATTATCTTCATATGTGGTTACTACAGACAGCCGTTGTTTATTGATACAGGGGGTTGGTAAAGAGTTAGACATTCTAAATGGTATTGTTAGTTGATTGGGTTTATCGACATCTTCTCACGGGCTATATGGTTAATGATTAAGATGCTTCCAGTTAATACTTCACGTACACATCAGTATGCTGATTCCGATTAATCGTAACCAGCAGGGGAGAGAAATGTGTACATCGAGGACGCAAAACAAGTTCACGTGATCGGGCTTAATGATTTATGAAACGATTTATGTCGGAGATTGGTTGATTCTATGTCTTATCCTCCACTCATCTTATTCTAAGTACTTCTACCTTATCCACCTTCAACAATTTCGGGCAACAAAATCAAGATGATCAGTGGTTCTTTTTGTTTCTTTGGTGTTATCATTTCATGTGTACGTTATGGGCTTATTTTTCATATGAAAGATAACTGGGATGCATTTGGTGAAGATGAAGATGTTGATACTCTATTCCCCAAATGGACAATCTTGAAGAAGGTCGAGTCTACAGTCTATTCTACATTTTCCGCTGCGTGTTAGAAGAATAAAGACGGCATGCATTCAATTATCAAAAGACTTCTTCAGATTCAGGGAAATCATCAGAAAGGTTGTCAGTTTGGGGGAGAGCACTAATTAGGGGAGAGTGTAAAGTCATATTCAATCCCTAATTAGATTTGCTCACATTGTTCTTCTGCAAGTAAAGAGATGGCAGCTGAGAAGATTCTGCAAGCTGAACGAAGCAATGAAGTTTGAAGACCATTCTTTGCGCTTATGGTTTTATATTTTACTTGTAAGGAACATTGTAAGCAATTCCCATATAACATCACTTTGGGGAGAGATTGTTTGCTTTAAAGTTTTGTTATATTTTTTAGAAAACAAGTAAAAGTCTCGGTTTTGAAGGAGAGGGCGGAATTATTTGCTAATCAACTAACCCAAACACTAATTATAAAACTAAAATTAATCTAATAACAAAGAAAAGCAAATTGGTGGTAACTCTTATGATAGGGAAAACGTGTTCACTTAAAATTAATTACTCCCTAGTTATCTCCTACTGAATTGTTGAATTGTCACGTCCTTGTTTTAGTTGAAGCGTTGTATTCCCTAATATTGGTCATGGGGAGGTGCCGAAGTCCCCAACTCTATGAATCTTAGTCTTCCCTAAATCACTTAAAGTTTTCTAGGATATACAAGCCGCAATTCATGCAATAAATACAACGAGAAAAACCAATAGTGCACTCTACGGTTGCGTTTTCTAAGATGTTTAAGCTAGTTACATATAAGAGGTCAACCAGTTTTCTTAGCCTAACGCGAGGCATATATGACACAAACAAACAAATAAAATAAAAACATCAAACAATTAAAAACATGGGTTGCCTCCCAAGAAGCGCTTGTTTTTGTTTGATTCATGAGCCTGACTCTACCCTTATTTAACAGATATAAGGGGGGGTTTTCCCTACACTTTGGATTAAGTGCGGGTGATAGTAGCGATACACACCCTTAGGGTGGAAATATGCCAAGTGAGGTGAAGGGGTGTGTAAATGGCTTCCTTCATCATAAAACTACCCGGACTATATGGGTTGATGGGTGGGTTGGTTCCTCTTTTGTCTCCTAGATGTATATCTAAGGATGGAAAGTTGTGTAAAGATTGAGGCTCCGGTTCATCAACACTAGGAAATTCCCTAGAACTAAGAGTAAGGTTGTAACTACAAGTATTCAAACCTATATCCTCTAGTTGTGTTTGGTTCAAAGGTTCTACTTCAATCGGGGTTCCTATGGTCTCTTCTACTTCTTCCAGGTAAGTCACGGGCGGTGTGTATGCCTCAAATGATGGTAGGACTTGTAGGGTACCTTGTGGACTTGGATTTTCAACTCTATCCTCCATCTTATCTTGATTACCTATGTGTTTATCTTGTATTATGGTGTCACCTAACCACGACATCGACCTAGGTATCTCAACTCTAAACTTTTTATCCCCAAACTAACTTCTTGCTTGATCCCTCAAACTTGTTATTAATTGATCCGTAATGACGTTTGTTGGGTTGTCCCATCCATATTCTCTTTGAGCTAAATCCTCAATGATTTCCCATGCTTCTTCAGCATTTAATTCCCTAAATTTCCCATCTGCTGCATGGTCCATGTCCATTTGGGTATAGTGGTTGACACGATGGTAAAATATTTGAATTTGGGACCATAAATCAAAGCTATGATGAGAGACTTTTCAGAGTAAATATTTAAAACGAGTCCATGCATCATAGAGAGGTTCATCTTGATGTTGTTGGAACATCAAGATGTCATTTTTTATTGGGGTATGCGAATTTCGTGGTTGGTAGTATGGTGGGTTCGCGTTCTCAATAATGGTGAACGGAAGAGTCAATGAAAAGGTTTTTACGAACAATGACACAAAGAAAAGATAGACTACAAGAAAGCTAATAAAAAGAAAAATAAAAATCTCACTTGATCGGAATCTAGTGAGTAGACCTAAATGAGATAGAAATCGAAACCTAAACTATTAATTATTCCCTGGCAGCGGCGCCAAAAACTTGATGCGGGATTTTCGAACCTCGCAAAAGGTTTTACAATCCTTTAGGCAGTGTACCTAACCGTTGTAGTGTAGTATAGGTAAGTCCGGGGGATTGATCGTTCTCTAGGGAAATAGTCTCGCAATAGTTGTGGAAAGGTCAAGATGTATGACAAGATAGGTCTAGTGGTGAAGGATGATTCTTTTTGTATTTTTATATTTTTTAGAAAGCAAGTAAAAGTCTCGGTTTTGAAGGAGATGGCGGAATTAGTTGCTAATCAACTAACCCAAAAACTAATTATAAAACTAAATTAATCTAATAACAAAGAAAAGTAAATTGGTGGTAACTCTTATGATAGGGAAAACATGTTCACTTAGAATTAATTACTCCCTAGTTATCTCCTACTGATTTGTTGAATTGTCACATCCTTGTTTTAGTTGAAGTGCTGTATTCCTTAATATTGGTTGTGGGGACATGTCGGAAGTCCTCAACTCTATGAATCTTAGTCTCCCCTAAATCACTTAAAGTCTATAAAATTTTCTAGGATCTACAAGCCGCAATTCACGCAATAAATACAACAAGAAAAACCAATAGTGCACTCTACGGTTGCGTTTTCTAAGACGTTCAAGCTAGTTACATATAAGAGGTCAGCCAATTTTCATAGCCTAACGCGAGGCAATCAACTAATATAACACCCCCATTTTCGGTACGCAGCGGAATACTACTTGGGGTGTTATTTCATAGTCACATAGTACAAGTCATAGGAAACATCAAAAATATATAAAGATGTTTTTAAACAAGTTTCACATTTGATATTATCAGAGTTTAAGTTTAACGAAACAAGGTCCCAAAAGTTTTGAACCAAAACAAGGGTACAAAAGATACATAATTTAAACACAACATAAGTTTTGAGTTTTTAAAAGTTCCATCAAATGTGAAATAACAAGAGTCCATCCATCCATGTCCTTGCACGCCCATCCTTGCTATCAACACTTACGGACCTGAGATAAAACATGCTAAAAGTCAACAATAATGTTGTGTTGATACAAATAATGTCTAAAAATGTTATTTCTATTTCTCGACACCTCTACGTTTTGATTATAACAAAATGTAAAAACACTTTATGTCAAAATTAACGTAAACAAGTTTTTAGTCGAAATATCCCGCTTATACGTAAATCACTCTAGGTAAGAACAAAAAAATTTACAACTTGACAATTGATCAAAGAAGTGAATTTATGTTTCAAACTTTACATTTTTAATGTGACAAAGCATTTAAAAAAATACATTTACCAAATTATTTTAGAACAACAAGAACCCTATGTTGGGCCATTTGCATGGAAATTATAATTTTTATGGTGTTAGTTAACGGAAATTCATTTTTAAGGACGGGGAGCTTAATTATTATTTTGATGGTATTACTTAACGGGAAATATTTTTTAAGGAAGGCGAGCTTGATGTACATTTTAATTGTTAATGGGGTTAACATTTTTATTTAGAAGACATAATTTTTGTGGCTTTAACCAATTTAGGAGGTTATATTATTGAAAAGACTTTATTTAGGCGCATTCAACCCGTTTGACCTGGTTATGTAGCAAAAAGAATTTGTTAGACCCATTTGACTGGTTTGAGACGAAACAGATTAGAATCAACCGATTCGTAAGTAAATGGGTCGAAATTGCTAAATATATTTGAACGGTTTAAAAGTCACTGGAAACATCCTAAGGTGTTTATAAGCTTCTAAAATTGTTTGACATAATACATGAATTAGATACCCAACTAATAATTGATTATGACTAACTAATCACCTAAGATGTTATTTGATTAACGCCCTACCTAGGAACACTATGTAAACAAAGTAGTAGGAAGATATAACATACCGTTACTTGAGGTCCGTAAGCTAAGAACAATCCATAACATTGATCTCCATATGTGTATTTGCCACAATTCTATAACCATTAACCAAAATCTGCAACATTAGTCACTTCAGAATAAAGATAAAAGAATACAATGAGATGAATAACACTGTATGAGTTAAAGGGCCAATTTTTTCAGTTCATGAATAATTGACATGTAAGCATTAAGTGAATAAGTAGGAGCTAATAGCATTTCTATAGTTTCAGTCATTTTATAATAAATCAAGCTGACAATATGTCAAGTATACAAAGTTGACAACATGACTAAGTAACATTACAGGTCAAGTTTGGTGGCCATCTGTAGGACTGTAACTCTGTAAATGATAAAAATTGCCATATTATGACTATGGTCTAACTTTATTTGACTCTTTATATATCACACTACAATTAACATATAGATAGGATTACTAAATCCAAACATTATTAGTTATATGATCTAACTTTTATAACAAAACAATTTGGAAACTTTATAAATGTCGCTATTTTTTCCAGTAATTTTAACTAAACTCTTTGGTTTTAAATAACGGATTGCCTTTGTCACCTCTAAGGTTACCATTGGTTAGTTACTTACAACTTCGACCCTCGTCCAACACCTCTTCATATATTGTTTTGTCAACGTCATTACTTAACAGGTTCTACCAACGCCTTACCCAAAAAAACAGGTTCTACCAACGCTTTTATTATTATTCAGATTATTAATGTGCGAAATATAGATACAAAACAATACTATTATATAACTGATATATCTTTATAAATAAAATCCCTTTCGACAGTTTTGAGGCAATTCAACACATTTCAATATGTGGAACCTATTTGGCCGATTTCTATTATAGTAAAACCCTTTAGTTTAGCTCATTTGATCCATTAAAGATACAGTGTAATCCATATTGGCCCATTTAAATGTAAACGGGTCAAAACTGTCACCTCCAAAGAATAACCTCATAATACTTTATCAAAGTTAAGTTGAGAACCTGCCATCAAGACGTCTATCTGTGACCCTGATTACATCTAGATCCCACTCTAAGATGACGAGCATAGAAGTCCATTGGCTAAAAATAAGAACCCTACGGCTACCATGTATAAGTGTAGGAGGAAGTCCAGCCAAAGCCTGCAAGTTAGGTCTATAAACTCAAGTGAAATCAAAGAGGCAAAGTGTAAACTTACACAACATATCTCATTACATACCCGGCACTTTGCAGATATCATAACATGGTCATCTGATAAATTTTCTGAAGTACTATTACCCTAATAAAGTAAAAGCTGCAGCAAAAAATAAATGAAAGAGAAATCTGGTTATTACAACTTTACACAACAAAAGCACATCTGGTATAACGATATGAACACTGAGTTCTTGCAACCTATTGCGCAAACAGCATCCCAGTGGACTGCAGTCCCCATGTCAACAGTCAAACCCAACTCCACCATTTATGAACAGATTAGCTCAATGCCCGAGTATAGATAGTCTTCGGCTGTTAAAGCTCGTGAGCTAATCGTTTTTTCTGCTCACTGCACTCGAAATAGTCAAATGTTACAACACTGATTATGTAAGACGAATAAAATTACCAATTTACCTCTTCTTTTGGTCCTGACCTGACATAATCATGTTCATCTAGGTGTAATTACACGAAACAATATAGCAATGAGTCGTCCATATTCTTTAAAACGCAATTGAAATTGTATGAAAAACTATGGGATACAAATTCAAATTAAGGGAGTGTTTGGATTAGCTTATTTCTTAGCTTTTGTGTTTATTTGAATTACAGAAAACCTGTGAGTTGACTCTTTAGACCTTATAAGCTTATCAACTTCTAGGCTTGTTAGCTTGTGCTTCATAATCCCATTTTGTTCTTGTTTATTTTAAAACATAATGGCTTATATAAGCTTATTTTGGATATAATAGGCTTATATAACCCCATAAGTTTCAAAATAAGCTTAAACAAACACCCCCAAAACTTAAATAGTATATCATATCAGTGGAATATTCTGACTTCAGAGCAGAAGGTGTTAACTTCTGAAAAGTTAACATTCTATCTATATGAACCATTGCACAAAGAACCCAGCCTGACTCTACCCCGTTTCGACAAATGGGTTGAAATTGTCAATTCTAGTGTTACGATATTATTATCCAGATTTAACTTATAGCGTTATATGTTATTACAAAATAACTAAACTTTTTGCCCACATGACCCGTTAGAGATAAAGCATAACCCGATTCAACCCATTCATAAGAGAATGACTTTAAATTGCCACCCTTGAAACATCTCACCTATAGCCTCGATAAATGATTGGCAAGTCCACCAAGAGCACATACGGCAACATCCCCCACTACCATGTGGTACCCCCACCTTCTTGCCAATACCCATGTTCAGTTCCTCAACCATGCGGTCATGAGTCTTCTCACAGCTGCCACTTTGTGGATTGGCCACCATGCCCTATTCCTATAGCCAAGGAATGCATTGGTGGGCATTTTGTCCTTAGAAACATACCATATGGTTCAAAAGATATCAGATGTAATAAATTTTGTGGCAAGACAAGAAAGTTTGGGATGCACGCTTGTTCGAGGACTTGCCACCCGTCTCCATGTGATTCATCGTCATCATCTAGTGGATCTACATCTACTACTACTTCTACTGGTGCAGTTAAGTTTTCATGTGGTCAGACATATGGAGCACCGAGGAGAGAACTACAGCCAATTAAAGGGAATTGAAAAAAGAAATCACCTGGGCCAACATATGCTTATGTTCCGGAAATCTGACCCTTTCCAGAGATGGTGCCTGATAATCGGTAAACCAATCAGAAAATTATCCCAAAATAACAACATACTTGAACGAAAGTCGAGGATAAAAAATTTGACATATCTGTCTCACCATTCGATTTATCACAAAATTTTATTCCTTTTAACTTTCACTTATAATTAATATGCGTTTTGATCCATTACCCAGCACATGCTCTGTGTCCAATAATGTACCGGCATGAATTTAAGAGCACCTACTTCACCAAAACAACTTGCAGCCCATTTAAAATGAATTCAATTCTGCAAAGGTCATCCGGCTTTACAGGCTTCCCTAAAAAATAAACACAATGTATTTATACACTGATTGTGAGGACAATACAAAAGTACTAATACCTAATAAGCTTACCATTGGAAAAGTCGAATCGTATACACTATCTGACTACTCAAATCCATAATCATTTTGAGCATCCTTTAGGCAAAAGGCATAGTTAAAAAAAAAAACCACCAAATGCAATACAAAGTTAAAAAG